>NQII01000696.1:273356-374253 GCA_002778355.1 Clitarchus hookeri
TGAGGGGGTTGGACAAAGGCGGGATGTGAAGGTAGGGGAAAGGAGGGCGAGATAGTGAGGGGGGTGGTGGGGACATGGTGGAACGGCAGTTCTCATAAAAATTCATGGCGCTTTAGTCGCCGTGTCAGGATGTCCGGAGATGGACTTCCAAATCCCGACCGCCTTGTTAGCATTCGCTTGAATATCCATGCCTGCTCCGGGGAAGGAGCGTCTGCCCTGGAGGCTTGGACGGCGTCGCGTTGAGCAACAACCACGCTTAGCGACACCCTAGGAAAGGCTGACGGCGGTGCGTCGGAGCGGTTATACGCTGTCCACGGCTAACTGAGCACTTTGGAAATCAACCTTTGAAAAAGGTCACTGCCCCTACCTGCATGTATTTAAAGTACTAGCTGACTAGCATGCACACAAGTTGGCAACAACGGAGGGAAAGTATTTCCATGTCTTTACGTTGAATTAAAAGTTTTAGGTAAACATCTGTGAACACTGAAATAATTTATTTTGTTTTCTGTTTTTTGAATGCATATAAGCGTAAGAATCAGCAAATTTGTGAAAGATTTTCTTTTCTAATATATTTACATTTTAATTTTACCGACGCGTGAATAAAGTGATAAGGCTCATGACAATGTTAATTTTACGTATTGTGGAGGAATACACAACTTTCATGCAAATATATCTCAAGCAGGGATTTCAAAAGTGCCCATTTTACCGTGAACAGCCTATAACGTGGCCATCTTTCTAGGCCGCCAAGGAGCGTGCAAAGCTTTAGCAATAAAGGTTTTATTTAAAAAATCCATCGTGTCTGAGTGACGTCTTCTTACGAATTGCATCTAAGAAACGTAATACGTATGAACGCAGCTGTCAGTTGCTCCATTTTTCTCTAAAGCGTGTTATTTTTAAAGTAAACATGGCTGAAACAAGCATTTCCACAATAATTTTTATATGTGAATATTACCGTACGGAATGTTTAAGAGTTGTATATATACGTAAGCGCAACCTTTATTTATATCATTACATTATATCGGCTGTTTTTTAACAACACTGACAAACTCTGGAAGACGAAATCTTATGTAGCACTTTTCCCTTGAGTAATTATTAAGTGTGATATTCGTCCCCCAATATAGAAATTTTAAATGCTATTCGTTAAAAATATCATGAACTACTTGCGGTTAAGCAACAAATCAGGGAATAGTGTTTTAGAGAACGGAGATCTTACACCTCTGAAAACACTGTCGGCAATATCATCATGGTGAAAACGGCGGTTGGCATCTTTATTTTGGATAAAATTATGTAACTCTACTATGTACACAATTTTTAAAGACATTTTTCAATCAGCATGTGTAAATTAACAAAAAAAGTTGTCTTCTCGGAACACTCAGGTGTACAGTTTTCGAGTAATCCATGCGTACTCTCAAAACACAAGTCTGTTGCCTGACACGTAGACAACACACCCACACAATAAGGTTATTTAAATACGGATTACGTGGAAGTGTATAGCTAAATTAGTGGAAAAAGTGTATCTTCATTTTCGTCATAGATTAGTGCGAAATAACATGCTGGAGTTTGTCGATATTGTTAAGAAAACATCCGGTATAATAATATGATCGTCACCGACGTCCCTAAGAGGAATGTTGCCGACGGAAAGACTGCACGTATATTCAGTACTTTGCGCTTAGAGGCGAAGATATAACTTATACACGTGACCGAGTCACCCTTAACGCCGCCGCTCTTCTGGGACTCGAAATAGGTAAAATATCTTCAACCAGGCGGGCACCTTAAGGGCGTCTTTGCCCATCCGTAACTAGGTCAGGCGCTTTCGCGGGGTGCGATTCCTTTGTCTGCGACGACGCCGCTCCCTTTCCCCCACCACTCCCTTCCAAGGCCCTTCGGCCTCGTTAGCCGAATGGTTAGCGTTCTTGGCTCCCTGTCTGCACTCCCAGCATCCGCGGGGGACCCATTGCGAGTACGTAAGCTCTTCCCCTCGATGGTCTTTTCAGACGCCGAGGCCCGGCTGGGAGATGCAAGACAACGTTACGAAATAATCAAATAACAGCGTCCTCCAAATTTATTAGCCCGTCGAGGGGGATAAGCGGCGAAACAAGTTCGCAAACTCACTTACCTTGAATTTCGCTCGCTTGAAATAAATTTGTTATTGTAAATGGTAACGAAGTTGTGCAGTTGGCAACGGAGTAAACTTAAGGAAATGGAGGGCTGTTCCATGGGGTATATTTACCGCCTGAAGTTCTCAACTTTGGAATTTCGCTTTCATTAAGAAATAAACTTCTGCTTTTTAAAAGCATGGCCGTTTAAACACAACATAAATATTTTTCCACTCGAAATAGATATGAAGTAGGTAAAATCCGTGGAACGAGGATTTGGACCTGAATCCCGAACAGCAATGAATGTGCAATGGTTTCAAAAACATTTTGGCTGATTTAGTCTCCAAATTGCCTTTTGGCGTAAATGTAGATAAGGATTGACGTCTCTTCTGCAGCGAGGCCATTAGAGACGGAGCAAGTCACTCAGCCAAGCAGGAATGGGGACATGTCCTGTATTAAGGAATCATCTCAGCATTCGCCTGGGGTGATTAAGGGAAGCCATGGAAAACAGAAATCAGAATGTCCGGGCCGGGAATCGAACCCATGCCCTCCCTAAGGCGAGNATGTCCGGGCCGGGAATCGAACCCATGCCCTCCCTAAGGCGAGTCCAGTGGTTTCCCACTGTGCCAGCTCGCTCGGTTTTAGCGTAAATCGGGAGTGTTTACAAGCAACATTTAGTTTGATGGTTAAAACTCAGGGGAGGATCGAACATAATACATTCTTTACATAACTTATCTCCACGTGTATTTTAAAGTCATTTCTATTTTACAATCAATGAATACGATGCGGCATGCTTATATGCGCGAAAATAAATGCTTCACATTTGTGGCAGAATAAACTGCTACTACAGTTTGCTTTATCATGTAATTACGCGAACAATGCCCAGAAACAGTGCTAGAGTTTACGTTTAAACATAAACACAATCGGTAATTTACAGAGTCTCTTACAGGAACGCTTTNCCAGAAACAGTGCTAGAGTTTACGTTTAAACATAAACACAATCGGTAATTTACAGAGTCTCTTACAGGAACGCTTTTCTCCGATAAAATATTTAGATATCATGAACCAACTTCTGATCAAAATTAATGCATTTGTTTGTATTATTGTGCAAAGAGGCTTACTGTGACTCACAAAAGGTGACATATGAAACGGTCCACACATTTTTGGATTACTCAGGGTTCGATCCCTTGAGAATTGCGGTAGGAAAGTAACGCCATACCGACAGTTGACTCCAGGGAGTTGACTCAGCAAATATTTATTTTAACAAGAAATTACGGAAATTATATCCATCTTATATAACCTATTATTATCAATGTCTTTAAGGCTTGGAATACAAAATACACCCTAGACGTTTTCACAAATAAAGTAATGTAACGACCTTATTTTACCCCGCTAATCTGTTAACTCAAAGTTTTACGAAACATTCAACCTCCGAGAAGAAAAACCCATTAATTAAAGAAAACATTACTTATGCAGAAAATGAGTTGATATTTCAAAAGGTTTTTGATCGTTTTCCTTATAGTCACCGAACCCAAATTCGCGAGTTAATTTGGAGGCCAGGTAAAACTCGTCAGTGCTGTATATAATCCACGCACCGTCATTTGTTTAGTGGTTACTGCCTCACTACGAGCACTTTATCTTTTGTACTAAATCATATTTACAGTATCTTCACACTGAATCAAATCTTTGAAAAAATAGCATCATGTATGACATGTTAGGTGGTATCCTAAATGCCGTGTATCACAAGCATTTTTATTTCTGTTAACATAGGGTTATCTAATCTCTGGTTAAATTGAACTTTTAATTACAANCGTGTATCACAAGCATTTTTATTTCTGTTAACATAGGGTTATCTAATCTCTGGTTAAATTGAACTTTTAATTACAATTAATTTATGAAATATAATATTTATTTTATAAGTAACATGAATAAAACCACAGATTAATAAATATGCTGCTAATGCCTAGTAATAAAACGTTATTATGTGGAGTATTACATTGAAGAGCCAAAAAAACTAGTATAGGCGTGCGTATGCAAATAACAGAGGTATGGAACCAATGAGAGTAACGCGATGCAGTCGGCAGCTAGATCAGTTACTGCTGCTACAATGGCAGGTTAACAATATTTAAGTGAGTTTGAACGTGGTGTTATAGTCGGCGCACGAGAGATGGGACGTAGCATCTCCGAGGTAGCGATAACTTTTGGATGTTCGCGTACGACCATTTGACGAGTGTACCACGAATATAAGGAATCCGGTAAAACATCACATCTTCGACATCGCTGCGGCCGGAAAAATATTGTGAAAGAACGGGACAAACGACGATTTACGAGAATCATTAAACGTGACAGACGTGCGACCCTTTCTAAAATTGGCGCATATTGGATTTGTGGACTGCCCTGCAGGATTCATGGTGTGAATTGCCTCCTGCATACCTTCAGACATTAGTCGAGTCCATACCACGTCGTCTTGCGGCACTTCTGCGTGTGTGTGGGGGGGGGGCAGGGGGACTACACGATATTAGGCAGGTGTACCGTTTTTTTTTGGCTCTTCAGTGTATTATACTGAGTGGAGACAAATGTGGAGAGCCGTCCCTTAGGTGTAATTTTCTAGATTTTGTTGAACTTTGTTTGCACGAAGCTTCAGAAAAGTTGCGAGTAACGAAGAATGGACTATACGTGATTTTCTCCGTCTCTTTATAGGCCTACATTCCCGGTATCTTTCACACTTAATGAATAAAACCTGTGAAATTTAATATCGCCCCAAGTATGACGTATTCGGTTGTTACATAAATACGTCGCGCATAACAAGCGTTTTTACATATGTTTATATAAAAGTAACGCATTTTTGGTTAAATTTAGCTTATGCTTATATTTTATTGATAAATTATAACTTTTTATTTCTCATTAATAAATATAAAAACAAATAAAATAGGTGTGTTTGTATCTCCCATTAATACATATTCTTATACAATATTTCTGAACTGAGTGCGCGTAAAATCAGTGGTTTTCCCTTTGGTGTAATTTTCTAGACGTATTTTGGTTTTGTTTACATGTGGTGGAAGTAGCCATGAATGGACTATAGTTGCTTACTATCACAGAAGAAGTCTCTGCATTTGGTTGGTTGCTCGTTTTTTATTTCATTGATGGTTCTCCATGAGTCGTCAAACAACGCCTGGACCAAGTTACGTAAACGCAGGACTTTTATAATTCCAGCTTTTTCCAAAAAAAAAATTTAAAAAGAATTAAAAGTTACAAATTATTTACGTCTCTACTTATATAATTTTGGAATTGACGTATAAAGACTGACATGTTAGACTGGATGAATGCAAAAGTCTACTCATTTCATCATGGAACCCGTTTCATCTATGGCAACTGTATTTACAGCAGTTAAGGATATATTCTTCCAGATCACACACAACACCCTTACTTGCCCTTACTTGGTTACAGCATGGTCGTTTTTAACGGGGTTTCCGTTTAGCGTGGCGACATAATTTTTAAGAAAACCGGTTATACAAATGTTTACCTTTTCCACTACTTACTTCTCCATGTATATGCCAATGTGCATTATTGCATATAGGTCTATACAAACACGTGTTTAAAACATATGATTTTCTTGCAACTAACGTTTTTACATGTTAACCAGAGATTTCAACAAGTGGAATTATTCTTATTGAAACTTAAGTTGATGGGCTGTTATATGACTGGCAAATCAGTGAAATGTGAGATTTTAGTGACAGGCTAAATTAATTCACAATGAATCAGTATAAATCACTGTTGAATCAGTGACTACAGTAACTAAAATAATGAAAGGAGAGATAACTGATTCCAGTAGAGCGGTTTCACAAGATATCCAGTCAAATTCTCCGATTTGAAGCTGTATTAAAGATTTCTATTTTAGAGTGAATTTAAATACGCTAAGCAAGCAGTGAATTTTTTTTTAATGATGTGTCTCTGGGCACGGTAATTTTTTTTTAGTAGCACAGCCACAACTATGCTTTCGATTATGTTTTCCCAATGTTCAGTTTTTCAGAGAGCTGTGTCNCTGGCAAATCAGTGAAATGTGAGATTTTAGTGACAGGCTAAATTAATTCACAATGAATCAGTATAAATCACTGTTATCAGTGACTACAGTAACTAAAATAATGAAAGGAGAGATAACTGATTCCAGTAGAGCAGTTTCACAAGATATCCAGTCAAATTCTCCGATTTGAAGCTGTATTAAAGATTTCGATTTTAGAGTGAATTTAAATACGCTAAGCAAGCAGTGAATTTTTTTTTAATGATGTGTCTCTGGGCACGGTAATTTTTTTTAGTAGCACAGCCACAACTATGCTTTCGATTATGTTTTCCCAATGTTCAGTTTTTCAGAGAGCTGTGTCNTTTTTTTTAGTAGCACAGCCACAACTATGCTTTCGATTATGTTTTCCCAATGTTCAGTTTTTCAGAGAGCTGTGTCACTGATAAAACCACAAAATGAGATGTTATTCAGAGAAAAATACAAAATTGTGTGGCAGCCGTTACGTAAAGTTTTTTTGTGAGCGCAGAAACAGCTTTCCTGCACCCCAAAAAGTGAGTGAATGAGTGACTGAATAAATTTAGACGGCTCGTATCATCAAGATCTTAAGACCCGACGCACCCCAAAAAAATTGCAAGAAAGAACTAAGGGTTATCGGTTACGGCTGCTACAATGGCAGGTTATCAATATTTAAGTGAGTTTGAACGTGGTGTTATAATCGGCGCACGAGAGATGGGACATAGCATCTCCGAGGTAGCGATAACATTTGGATGTTCGCGTACGACCATTTCACGAGTGTACCGTGAATATCGGAAATCCGGTAAAACATCACATCTTTGACATCGCTGCGGCCGGAAAAAATATCGCGAAAGAACGGGACAAACGAAAAATTACGAGAATCATTAAACGTGACAGACGTGTAACCCTTTCTCAGATTGACGCAGGNAAGAACGGGACAAACGAAAAATTACGAGAATCATTAAACGTGACAGACGTGTAACCCTTTCTCAGATTGACGCAGATTAGATTTGTGGACTGCCCTGCATATTTTATGGTGTTGAATTGCCTCGTACATACCTTCGGAGATTAGTCGAGCCCATGCCACGTCGTCCTGCGGCACTTCTGCGTGCTCTGGGCCCTACACGATATTAGGCAGGTGTACCAGTTTTTTTGGCTCTTCAGTGTATGAGGTCATGGACAGTAAAATTTTTCAACTGTTGATTTCAAAAATATTTGTCTTTACTGTGAACAGCCCTAAAATAAAATTATGTTTTTTTTTTCTAAAAGAATTACATTACGTAGCTTGGACGTTTCATTTCCGAATATCCCGTGTGTGTATATACAGACACACATGCATACACGCACACACACCCNTTCAAAAAGAATCACATCACGTAGCTTGGACGTTTCATTTCCGAATATCCCGTGTGTGTATATACAGACACACATGCATACACGCACACACACCCGAGTATATAATAAGTCAAGATTTGTAAAATTTGTGCCAGAAGTTCGTGCCTTACACAAAGGCATCTTCGATATTTGTTTCAGAAGTGTATGCAGACGTCCCNCCGAGTATATAATAAGTCAAGCTTTGTAAAATTTGTGCCAGAAGTTCGTGCCTTACACAAAGGCATCTTCGATATTTGTTTCAGAAGTGTATGCAGACGTCCCGAACTAAGGTATAGTTCTTGCTGAAAGCAACAAGGTCGTGCACGTCTGCCGGCCGCATGGCGGTGAAACGTTGTTGACGGCGGTGTGCGGACGCTGTCGCTCGAATTTCTGATCACGCGCGAGCAGTCAGTTGAAAGCCATCAGGAGCCGGCGGCTAAGAGGCTAACCGCTCTCGCCCCCAGCCCCCTCCCAGGCATACACCACTCGCCCGCCGAGCGACTAACCGACCCACCTTCCACCAGCCTTCCATTTGGTTCATATCTGCATGCGCGCCTCGTGGGAGGGGTGACTCGCGAGGGGAAGGATAACTCTTTAAACTTGCACTGCCGTCAGGAGAGCGGGCGAACTGGGGCGATAGAGGCGGACAGTCTCGAGGGTCTGATGTAAAAGGTGGTTGGGGGGGGGATGGCGGAGGAGACACGTATAAGATTATAGGTTGCACTTTGAGTGGCGATGTTTCTGAACTACCTCATCCGGTCGCCATAACTATTACAGTGTACACCACGGGTAGTTTAAGGAGACGATTTCTGGAGAAGTGCCGGGCCGCTCACCTTACGATACCCCAGTCGCTTACCCTTCGGCATACTTGACACACGTGCGTCCTTCCTGTGGGGTGTGCCACACACCTGGCGAAACAATTTTGACCGAGGGTTTTCGTCGTAAGGGCGCGGCTGATATTTATTATTGTTTCGAAATGAATGTTCCACGTTTCTTTTCAAGCGGGCTATTACAATTAAATTATATTATTAATTTTTATAAGAATCTGTTTCAAGTCGAACTGAGGAAAGAGTGGATCACCATAAATATTTGTCCAAGAATGACGTTTTTACGCCAGTGTGCTTGGAGGTTTACCGAAAATAAGAATATCTCCAGGCAGTGAACTAGCTATCATTCCTTGGCGTGTATTTTTATGTTATAGGTTTTCTTTGAGTTACGGAACTCATTCGTAAGGTAGTTTCAACATTACTATCAATATAGGCACTAGAAGTTTTATGCGAAAATGTAAACTGGAGATGTTTATAGCCACCTAAGGAACTACGTTCATACCAAGAAGTGACGATTTTTTTATCGGATAACACGGCTGAAAATAAACAGTCATAATTCTGAACGTACAAACCGTACATACGTATTCTTTTAAAAATAAATAAATTTTTATTTTTATTATGTGAACATTTACTGGCTGTTATTATCTCTACCCTATTAAAATTTTTAAGTCCTGAATTTTACTCCAGGGCTTAAAATTGAGGAGATCACTCTTCTCACACCAAGATCTCTTCCCGTAAATATTTCTAGAAAATCTGTCTTAATGATCACAATATTATTACTACAGGATGATGCAGCTGCTGATAGTGATTACTCGCTCTATTTTACTGAGTATGCTCATTATATAACAGCACTGAAATTTCCTTATGGGGCTAAATTTGCGTCACACTTGATTTTGTCTGTTCCAAAGGTGCTAACCGGGTAAATAATGGGATTCTGGCCCTCCCTGTTCTGTTACTACAGCTTCAAACCTTCGGAGTGGGCTCTCCTCTACGTGCTCCAACACGAATATCGGATTAATTTTTCTATTATGACTGTAGAATGGTGAATAGTTAACTTTTGTCTTTAGGTCGACTGGGTCTGAGTCGCAAACGATGCCCCAGCTCATCCAATTATATTATATACACGTTCAACTTAGGGATTTAAGATGGCCATTTAAGGCGTCCCGTCACATTTTCTTCAAACCGAAACACAGTTGACAATGATTTATGGATATGAAAATCATGGTGCTGATATAGGAAAGGCCCTATTAAAATCTGTTTCCAATGTGTGGAAAGCATGTTACTATCCAAAGTGTCTTGGTACATAACAAGGTTATACCAATCATCGATTATAACTAATGACCCAAGATGAAACCACAAGGTTGGTTGTCAGGGCTTAGCGTCTCGTCGACGGCGAGGTTGATAGAGACGGGGTTAGTTGCTCAGAGAAACCGGAATGGGAAAGGAATCGGCCATGGCCTCTGTCTGGTAAGGAACCACCTCAGCATTCGCCTGAAGTGGAAACGGGAAACCANAGGAATGGGAAAGGAATGGGCCATGGCCTCTGTCTGGTAAGGAACCACCTCAGAATTCGCCTGAAGTGGAAACGGGAAACCATAGAAAACCGCTGTCAGGATGACGGACCTGAATTCGAACCCAGATCCTCTCGAATGTGAGTCTGAAGGTTGACCACTACGCCACATATCTCGGTCTCAAACAACGAGAAACAGCTCTAGAACATTAGAGTAGCACCACCAAATTTCGCAAACCACACTCAGGTAAATACGGTTCACCAGGTATTAGCCAGGTTCACACACGTCCATCCGAGTGCAAGATCGTGTAACGAGGCTTATCACGCCCAAGACTAAAGATGAGGTAGACCATTATCGTCTTCTCCACACGTACGCAATATTGACCTATCCTACACCAATGCAAACTGTCAAAGTCACACGGTCAACCCTGTTGGATGTGTATTTTTATATCTTACTTTTCAAAAGACAAGCATTTTGACAGGATTAAAATATTTTATCAATTTGAATTTAATCTTATTTGAGTCAACATTGACTACAGGAAGTATAAAAACATCTCAAAGTACTTGTTTACATCAGTGTTCTAAACTAAAATCCTATTCACGTCGTTTTCGACAGTCGTGTTGGCAGAAAAGCGGTCCAATGTCGGGACAGGGACTGGCTACTGCGCACATTGGGCGCGCACTCTCGTCCATCTACCCTCTACGATCACGTCAGAAGACATTCCATTACTCCACAGTCCAATAGAGGCGTTTTTCGCTGCACTCGGGCATTGTTTCGTGTGATCATTGGCTTCCTGGCAGCAGCATGAACATGCAAATCAAGTGCTGTAACGTCCCGCAGACAATACTATCACTGGCCCCTTTGCCCGAGCTGCGACGGAATACCTCTGCAATAGTTGACACTGCCGTTAGAAGTTTGATCTGCACAACACTTTTCAGCGTTTCTTTATTCGGCCTACCAGAGGGATAACATAGGGAGGGAGCTGTTTTGAATGGACGCTGAGAGGGGGACGTTTTGTTTGCTGTCTACTGTCTAGCCCGGAAAATGCTTCGAGCGGGCGTTCGCTGTCCAATCTACCTGCCCGTAGAAGTAATGCATCCTTCCGAACTCGCCTTAAGCGGTACGTTGACAGTGAGCGACACCACTTGGCAGATTTACTTTTGAAAACGATTTTATTTGTAACTTCCAAGTATGTAGTTTATCAAGGTCAGAAGAAATTTCCTTTACTTAGTACCATTATATTTTAATCAGGACTTTAAATTAAGAGATGCACACATCAAAATGGAGCAATACTGAAAACCACATACAGTCCAATATACACTTCAGCGTTGCCTTTTAATGATACTATTTTGAAAATGTCCCTCTATTGGTAAATTTTGGTTGCTGAAATACGCCCGTGGCTAGAAACGAGGAAAACAGGCAATTCGTTGGGTAGCAGGTCGAATTTCTCTACTCTTTGTGTTTGGGTAGGTATAACTGTAATTGTTTATTAGATACTAGTAATTATAATTTTCCTGTGTTACGTATAAATTCGCCTTAGTGTTGGTAATGAGTTTATTTTCGGCTTAAAGCTTTCCAAGACCTTATATGAGAATGTTTTCGAAGTCTGGCCTGCCAGTAATAGATACAGAAAGTTTTAAGTGTATGTGCGTGGCCTATAAAAAGAATTCATTAAACATGCCATTAACTTTCACACTGGCACGTTAAATTGAAAATCTGTTCCGGGGACAGTACATACTCGCGGGGGAAATCGGGACCTGGCACCGAGCAAGGTTAAGTTACACTAAAGATAATGTAGAGTGATTTTCGTCTTCTCACGTCGCCAGCATTGACTTACGGTTCGCCTCTAGGGCTACGAAAATCACGTGCTCAAACAGTAACGTGGACGTTTGTTTATATTTGTGTTTTTGAATCGAAACCCAGGCTATCTTACTTTCTTTTATTAAGTAGCGTAAATTAAATATATTTCAGTTGTATTGAAACTTGATTACAGAGAGTGTACTGACACGCAATAGTAGAAACCACGCGTGTTTGTCCGTTTGAGAGGTTAAAATTTATTTCATTGCTGGGACTCAGTAGTTCGCTTCTGAGCAGTTGGTTTGAGTAATCTACCCCGAACTCCCTACGCGGAGCATGCGATTCGCGGTAACGGCGATCAAAACCAAATCACGGCGTATCCTACCTCCGAACCGGGTTATCCAGTCACGCGAGTTTGATGAGCAGCGGGCTTTGCGACTAAGCCGTGCCTGTCTCCGGGTAGGCGTGACTGACCTGCGACTACATGCCGGGGTTGGGTTGTCCCTGATCACCGCGCCAATACTGAACCTGCAGCGAGTATTACCCACACCTATACTCTCTCGACCACTGGATGTCTCGTCTGGAGACGGGGGTTTCTACTGGCTCAATTTCTTCGAGGCGTTCTCTCTATCCCTGACGTGTGTTCCGGGATCGAGTCTCCGGCGATGGGCCAGATGAGGGCAGACCACAAGAGAATAAGTAAGGGGTAGGGAAGAAGAGGAGAATAAATAAAAGAAAAAAAAACCTTGGAAAACAAGCGAAAGACGCTCATCCCGCCATTTTCCTCCCGTTGCGGGGGTGGAATATATGTCTCCCCTGCAGTGGTCGAATAACACACACATACTCGGCCACTCCTGCACTTCTCTTCTGCCGTTAAATATGTTCCTCTTCCTTCCCGTTTCCATTCATTCTGTTTCCGTAGTGTCCCCGTCCCCTTCCTCCTTCCTTTTCCTCCTGGCGTTCATCGAGCCTCTACGATGGTTTCCTGCGCGCACAGGAAGATAATCCTCGGCTGGATGCAAGTCGACGCCTCCTGCTGGGCTCGTCTCTTCTTGCCGTTATCGCCACATCTCTCCTTCAACGACGTAGCCTTTCGCATTCCTGTCGAACAATTCGCAGTCTGGTAAATTCACTCCGTCTATTTTTATTTTCTCCAAAGAATATGGATGCCATGACCCGTATTGAATTTATCCAATGTAAATGCAATGTCGCTCAGTACGTACGTTATTTCCTGACGGTATTCAGACGAAATGTCTTTAATAGAGCATCTCAGCTCATCTGAAAACTAGTTGTCGCATATTCTTCGCATTAGACAACTTTTTCCAAGGCGATTATACAATTAAGGAGTTCCATAATGTCAACCAGCAGCAGAAAACCGGTATTATACTTCCATATTACAGAGAGATATTGCTGCATGAGCAGTCAGCACATAGGCTTCACATCAAGGGTATCCGTGTTAGAAACTCCACTGGTCCTATTTTAAACTCTTGCACGTGAGAAAGTGGCGAATTTCAAGATGCTGTCGCTTCCCTCCCTTATGCATTTTGCTATAGCACGACTGGTTTCTCCTCTTATCCTGCCCATTACATGGTTTTTAACAAGGTATGCAGCAGAATTATTTTGTTAAAACCACAAAACGTTTGGTCAGAATTGAATCAATAACATATGATGTAAGGACACCAGCAATTGATCTCGCATTGCTGGATCAGGTATTATTTGGTCGTTTATGTGGCCACTTGGTCACAAAATCGCTTCCTCCTGTCCGTGAATAGTAAAAGTTCCGACAATTTTAACTGTTAACTTTTTAAAGTAGTGCTTATATGTTTATAAATAATTGATCTTAGCATGCGTTTCTAGCCATTGTACATGACAGATTTAATGTTAGGAAAAGAATGTATTAATACTTTTCGTATCAAAATACTACTTCATATTGACAAATTTGTAATTATTCTTGTAAAGTTTAACAGTTTGTATCCATTTAAGTCGCCATCTTCTTTGCCTTTGTTTTTTCAAACAAAATGAAAGGAATAACTAGCTTGGTAAATATTCAGACACACTTAAAAATTCGTATTTTTCGACCTTACATGAGGTTTTAAGATGTATCGATTATATTTTTTTACTCAGTTCCTTTCGTTGCTAGGTTCACGGCAGTGTATTTGAATTGAAATTACTATGATAAAACTGCACGCTTCTAGGGTCAGTGATAAGCTGGTTTTCTTGGCTTCCGGAGTGTAGCCGCGCCATGCTGGTTTCACGTAATGAAGCATCGCCGTACCTGAAGGTGCCTCTAACCAGACCGTAGACATTTGTTATGACTGACTGGCCAGGTGGCCAATTCGATAGGAAAACCTACTGACTGGCTCCTCTGACAGCCAATCACCGTTATCCTCTTCTGGTGTACTTATATCATGGCCTATCATGATTTGAATCACTTTGGTATATGGTTCCACATTTGCGGAAAAGTGTTTCCGAAGTATTGCTTGGACTGCAAGCATCGTCTCTGATGATATATCCAGGTGTTTAATAATTTATATCTCTTATCGTTCTGTTTTCACTATGTTGTTACTGATATGGAAATTTAACTTGACTCTCATGTTTTGTAGCAGATGATTGCTCTACTATTGCCGATTTGTGGACTTCCTGTTTGTAATAATGAATATGCTCCTTCTTCCTTGTAGCTATCTTTCTAGCAGCCATTAGTACATATACTAAACAACAGGGACACGAAAATTTGTAGACGCCTGCCAGATGTTCGACTGGACTTTTGTCTTTAGCAAAAGGTAAAATGGTTTCTAGTTTCTGTAAAGGTTTTTGTATGGTTTCGATATTATTGCTTATATGGGTAAACATTTAGGGCCTATATCACATATCTATTCAAATCACCCATTTTACAAACATTAAATAATCACGAACTGAGCAATATCAAAATCACTACGCTAGAACAAATAACGTGCCGAATTTACTGCCTTCTAGTGGCAGATTCTCAAAGCTCACTTTCGGACAACGCATTTGTAAATCATATTCGGACTTCATCAATGTGACGTCACTTGACGCAGAGATTCGGGCACGTTTACGTCGACAGGTACGACCGATTGTGGACAGGGCTTTATAATCACCAGCACGATATGTCCATTCACGGTTACTTCAAACTTTTATGAAGCTCTGCTGAAGTTATACTTCCAGGATATTCCTTCGCCCCATTCAAAAAAAGTTTAACCGATTATATATAATTACATTAACGGGACAACGCACCGAATTCACGCACACTCATTTTAATTATACATTACATATGTACTATTTCTTACTAGGTATTGCCAACACACCTGTTATATCCATATTTTTATTCATGTTAATTATAAATAAAATATTATAATTTGTAGATAAAGTATTAGTTAAAGTTCATTTTATCCAAGAATAAGGTAATGCAATGTTAACACGAGTACAAACTCTTGTGATACAGTACACGACATATTTAGAAAACAACCAACCCCGTTATGCACGGGGTGAAATTTCACATGTTTTATTCAAAAAGTGTAAAGGAACTGGGAATTGACTATGTCAGAGCTGTGCAATTATTTGCTTCATCAGTCCGTCCTCAGAAGAGGGGGGGGGGTATATTTAATATAGTCTTCTTCCAGCAAGCAAGAGTTGTGTGTTTGTGTACGTGGCAACGACGCCCGGCTGAAGTCGGGAACCGTATCAAAGGTCACAACACCATTTACGCGTTGGTGCCCCAGTCATCGACCTCCTTCGTGGCTGGGCCGGGTGACCCCGAACGAAAGAGGGGCGAAGGAAATCCAAAGTTTCCCCTCTCGCNACCCCGAACGAAAGAGGGGCGAAGGAAATCCAAAGTTTCCCCTCTCGCAGATGATCTTGAAGAGTTTCGGCGGACTTGTTCTAGACGAGAGGGGCGCAAGTCGGCGTGTCAAATAAACCTCGAGCTCCTTTTCTCTCCCCGTCGACGACAATATCTTCATTCAACTTCCCTGACGCGCAGCTCAAGACGTGCCTGAAAAACTGAACAAGTGAGGATATAAGTTTCCTTCCTCTCGGAGTTAACGGTCATAGTGATTTACGGCTGATCGCGGGATTTTTTTTTTCGGGAATTAATTTTCCTGTCAAGAGAAGTTTGAAAGTATTGGGTTGGTAAGTAATTTTCTGCGTCCCTTCGTGTAATAATACGAGTACGTATTACTGAAACCTGCTTATACATACTGTATGCACGTGTGCATAAGTATGCGTGCATGTATTTATGGCAACCCACACAAGTACAGTTAAAAAACTTCAACGTTTCCTATGGAAGCTATAAAACTGAAATTTGTCAGTTATAAGTAATGATAATTTACGAACTAACGGCATCCCTTTATTATAATTTACATTATATAGAAATTCTCTAAAGGGACCTTGAATTCAAACTCCAGGACCAAGAACTCGATATTGTAACGTAGTTCTTGATGAAACCAATTCAATTATAACTGTAGAAGTCGATTTAAAACATAAAGTTAAAATTGTAAATACATACAACTACACAAAAGACAATTATTATTTTACATTATTTTTATTTAAGAGGCCTGACCTTAAGAAGAATGTCGCCGATATTGGACCGTTGCCTAAATTGAATCACCCTTGTTTCTCACTATGTTGGAACATTTGAAATCATTCAGTTGGCCCAACTGATAGTCGATAGCGCCAAAGATACGTTACACAGTGGTTAGTGAGGTTCATCCATTGTACGCAGCAGGAACGCCTTTTATGTGGTTTCATAGTTTGTGTTCTTATTATTTTACTACGGGACCTAAGCTACTGTATGGAATAATAGTACGTACGTAACANGGTTTCATAGTTTGTGTTCTTATTATTTTACTACGGGACCTAAGCTACTGTATGGAATAATAGTACGTACGTAACATTGCTGCAATATATTTTTCAAGTTTATTTCATTAGCTAATCATAGCATATTACTGAATTTCATATATTCGTTCAACGCCATATTTTCACAAACGACGACCAGTTGCCGAAGTTGGACCAATCCATGTTTCTAAATTGGACTGGTCAAATTTAGGCAACAGGAAGGATAATTTTATATAGGCTGTTATACACTGTTAATGTAATAAGGCCATAATTTTTTTTTTTTGTTTTTACAGGTTTCCGTTTTAAAGAGGATCCGTTTTGGGTAGGTTTTTCTCTATTTGAGCTACTTTTAAAATCTTAATTTGAATATTGTGTCTGGCTAGGTTCCCAAGATGGCGAAAAGGGACCCGTACGTGAAATGGAGTGAGGAAAATTTGCTAGTGAGTAATATATTTGAACGAACCAGCATGTCTGGCGAAAGTACATTTATTGGGGAATATTTTGCATAGTGTTTTGTTTTCATTGGTTACTTAATAAAATAATGGTTTAAGAAAAAAATAAATGTTCCAATATCGGCTACCTTCCCCTAATTTACCGGTTGTTAAAATAAGCGAAGTAAAGACACAAGAAGTTAAATTAAGCTAATACTTTGCTGTCTCTCTTAACCAAAACTTTTTTAAATTGATTTTATTGGTATCGTTTCACATTTACTGAAGATAAAATTAATATTTAGCTCTTATACAATTGTAGGGTTCCTTGTGTACCATAAAATAACAGCTATATTTTACATTTAACCACATTACAGTGCTTATTTTAACTTAATGTGGTGTTTTCTGCCATCTTAAAAAAATATAAATATTTAACCATTATGTAATTAAACACCAATACATTTACTAAACCGGATACACTCACAAAGTAAAAAATTAATAGCCTCTATTAATTTATATAGCAGCGATTTACTAGTCACAACATACAAAAACGCAAAGTGAGAACTCACTGATGAGTCAAATCATACATTATTGGATTATCAAAACATTCTACTAATTAAAATAAAATTCTATGAAAACGGCAGAAAAGAAAATGGACACTGTTCGTAAAGGTAAATGTTTTCGGGATGGAGCTAAATCCACCCGTATAAACCTTTATCTTACAGGTTTTTTTTTGCAATTTTCTGACAAAAGTTACGGAGCTTCACCTGAGTAGGCTTTCAAAATTTCTTCCCCAGTGAAGAATCAAATTCACTTAATCCAACTGATGTAAAGGCGTTATTTTCAAAATGAGCTATATGGTTGAGTAGCTTTTGTTTACATGATTTTATGTGTACGATATTGTTTTACGGTAATAAATTGAGAAATCTCTTCTGCTCGTTCACGGCCGTAAGATAATTATAATATCTACATGAATATCCAAATTAAACAAGTTTCTTTTATTTTTACAAGATAGTAATTATTTTAATAATGAGGTGATTTAAAGCTTTGGAGACATAAGAATACACCTTCAAACCAACTTTGGAAAACATTATAAAATAAATGAGTTCAAACTCTGCCCAGATTGAAAGTCATCGGAAAAAATTCTTGGGTGACAGAGTGNGGTTTCATAGTTTGTGTTCTTATTATTTCACTACGGGACCTAAGCTACTGTATGGAATAATAGTACGTACGTAACGTTGCTGCAATATATTTTTCAAGTTTATTTCATTAGCTAATCATAGCATATTACTGAATTTCATATATTCGTTCAACGCCATATTTTCACAAACGACGACCAGTTGCCGAAGTTGGACCAATCCATGTTTCTAAATTGGACTGGTCAAATTTAGGCAACAGGAAGGGTAATTTTATATAGGCTGTTATACACTGTTAATGTAATAAGGCCATAATTTTTTTTTTTTGTTTTTACAGGTTTCCGTTTTAAAGAGGATCCGTTTTGGGTAGGTTTTTCTCTATTTGAGCTACTTTTAAAATCTTAATTTGAATATTGTGTCTGGCTAGGTTCCCAAGATGGCGAAAAGGGACCCGTACGTGAAATGGAGTGAGGAAAATTTGCTAGTGAGTAATATATTTGAACGAACCAGCATGTCTGGCGAAAGTACATTTATTGGGGAATATTTTGCATAGTGTTTTGTTTTCATTGGTTACTTAATAAAATAATGGTTTAAGAAAAAAATAAATGTTCCAATATCGGCTACCTTCCCCTAATTTACCGGTTGTTAAAATAAGCGAAGTAAAGACACAAGAAGTTAAATTAAGCTAATACTTTGCTGTCTCTCTTAACCAAAACTTTATTAAATTGATTTTATTGGTATCGTTTCACATTTGCTGAAGATGAAATTAATATTTAGCTCTTATACAATTGTAGGGTTCCTTGTGTACCATAAAATAACAGCTATATTTTACATTTAACCACATTACAGTGCTTATTTTAACTTAATGTGGTGTTTTCTGCCATCTTAAAAAAATATAAATATTTAACCATTATGTAATTAAACACCAATACATTTACTAAACCTGATACACTCACAAAGTAAAAAATTAATAGCCTCTATTAATTTATATAGCAGCGATTTACTAGTTACAACATACAAAAACGCAAAGTGAGAACTCACTGATGAGTCAAATCATACATTATTGGATTATCAAAACATTCTACTAATTACAATAAAATTCTATGAAAACGGCAGAAAAGAAAATGGACACTGTTCGTAAAGGTAAACGTTTTCGGAATGGAGCTAAATCCACCCGTATAAACCTTTATCTTACAGGTTTTTTTTTGCAATTTTCTGACAAAAGTTACGGAGCTTCACCTGAGTAGGCTTTCAAAATTTCTTCCCCAGTGAAGAATCAAATTCACTTAATCCAACTGATGTAAAGGCGTTATTTTCAAAATGAGCTATATGGTTGAGTAGCTTTTGTTTACATGATTTTATGTGTACGATATTGTTTTACGGTAATAAATTGAGAAATCTCTTCTTCTCGTTCACGGCCGTAAGATAATTATAATATCTACATGAATATCCAAATTAAACAAGTTTCTTTTATTTTTACAAGATAGTAATTATTTTAATAATGAGGTGATTTAAAGCTTTGGAGACATAAGAATACACCTTCAAACCAACTTTGGGAAACATTATAAAATAAATGAGTTCAAACTCTGCCCAGATTGAAAGTCATCGGAAAAAATTCTTGGGTGACAGAGTGGAAAAGTAACAAAAGCCATATAAATGGTGTTGCATGCCGCTGCTCTGCGTCATTTATCTTGTTCTCCCGCTCAAGCGTGCGAGGCGCGATGTGTCAAGGGCATTACTGATAACCCAAGAAGTATGTGGTAATTTACCAAGGGGAGGCTGCCACGCGAGCCACAATAATCCTATCAGGACTCGTGCCTCTCCTGTCCTTGAAGATAGAATGTCTTGTATTATCGTCGCAAGAATGTTCTGGTCATCGCCCTCATCCTTTCCCAGTGTGACTCGGGGTGCGGGAAACCTTCTGGATTGGACTAGCAGCTCTAAATAAGCACAACGGTCCTGCTACTTTAAAGTTTGGAGCGCTGTTGGGAATCCATCACCAGGCTTCTGGAGCTAGCAAAGCAACGAGAGATGGCTATCGCAGTGACCATCGAGAGTGAAGTCTGTGGACTGCGAACGTCGTTAATGTTAAGAGTGACTCTGATGAGCGGAACCACCGAACTGGATGCTTGAGTGACAGACATTTAGAATGTTGGCAATAGACAGTTCGATTGAATAAGAGTACATTATATGTGTAAATTGACTATAATAAACATAAATACAGTGATAAAGACCTTAATTATTATTACGATGGTACGCCCCAAATAACCGCTACTAATCTTGCTTGCGTTACGCCGTCTTGGATGATCATTTTTGTTAACGTTGCTCTACCTATATGCCTACTGAGCCCTGAACTGAAGTTTCCTGTTCTTCCAAATGATTTGGTGTGGGAAAATTAGTTATTAATAAAAATTTTTTTTTTAAATAATTCAAATAAACTGAAGAGACATTTGAATTCCAATTAAGAAATATGTATGAAAGGGCAACACTCGTAGTTACTACCACACAAATCAAAGTAAATAGTTGAACCTAATAACGAGCTGCTCCATAGTACTTAGTATTTGCACAGATATTCATTTCATTCATGATGATTCAACTAAAATATTTATTTTTGAATTAAATCAAATTTGCTTCTACTCAACTCTTTGTGTGTAATCATTTGGTCGGNTTCAACTAAAATATTTATTTTTGAATTAAATCAAATTTGCTTCTACTCAACTCTTTGTGTGTAATCATTTGGTCGGTACCTAGTGGTAGTTTTTGGTTTTTATTACTTTCTAGTCTCTCTTGTGTGTTGTTCGTAGCTTACGCAGACTGGCTGTGACAAGTGATACAGACCTACTAACCATTGGTAAGATACAGTTCTGTGGCAAGATCCAATCAGGTTATTTTTGTGTATGTTAAGTTTCGTTCTCTGTCTACTACACTTCTACATTACATTTACAACGATTGATATTCAATGTTGCGCTCATCGAGAATAACAAGTATTAATAGTAGCGATAGGTAGANCATTACATTTACAACGATTGATATTCAATGTTGCGCTCATCGAGAATAACAAGTATTAATAGTAGCGATAGGTAGATTAATGTTGTAAATGATAAGTGTACGTAATTTGAAGCACTATGAATAGATTAAAAAATTAATTAAGGTCTTTTTTTATTAATAACTGCATTCCTAACGAACTAGGTTACGCCCTCGGTATATTGTAGTAATGTTTTTTTTTTTTTAAGACACGAACGCCAGTATTAAATAAGTGGTTCATATTTGTTATTCAGTGCGTATATACGATTANAAGACACGAACGCCAGTATTAAATAAGTGGTTCATATTTGTTATTCAGTGCGTATATACGATTATTTTATGTATTGTGGTGGGAGGCCATAGTAGCTAATATAAATTTTATTGAACATATTTTTGACACGCTTTAGTAGAGTTCAGTGGAGTAAGTCAGTAGATAAATACTGGCGCGTGGTAGAACGTCCACAACGGAGGCCCTTAATTCTGTCACCCGACACCAACAGTACACGTATAAGATGGAGAAGCAAGCTCCAAGCTCCAGCCGTCATTTATTCCCACATACCACACCCTATAATTTTAAAGGCCCACCGAAGACCATATGTTTTTTACCGGCAAATTTTGTGGCCCCTCAGCTAAAAACACGAATCTATAATAAAAATTTTGTAGGCTTTCGCGGCCGTTGTCTTCATGTTCGTGACTTCTGGAATGTAGCCGCGTCACTGTCGTATTTTGTCCCGACGTTTCGGAAGACACTGCAGCCTCCATCTTCGGGGTAAAGCAGCTACAGCAGTAACTGATACCTTCTGAGCTACTACGGTAAATAAGAGTTACTGGTGCTACTTTACCCTGAAGATGGAGGCTGCAGTGTATTACGAAACGACGTGGTAAAATGCGATAGTGATGCGGCTACAACTCAGAAGCCCAGGCAGGACATGTAAACAAGCTTTGTTTGAATTGTTACTTATTAATGCTTTGGCTGTGACTNACAACTCAGAAGCCCAGGCAGGACATGTAAACAAGCTTTGTTTGAATTGTTACTTATTAATGCTTTGGCTGTGACTGTGGTGATAGCGTTACTATATCACCAGCTTGCCACCTAGCCGATCAGGCAGCGCCAAACACGGATTTTGGATTTTGCTTATGGGAAACGTGGCAGACGTTGCCAACAGATAGCTGATGTTATCGGGGGGTTTCTCCTGATTTCCCGGTTATAAGATTTCGTTTAAAGGAAAACGGCCACCTGTTTGTATCACCTTGAAGCGATAAAGAAATCGCGGAATGCAGGGGTGTGCGTGCACACTAAACTAACCCGAAATAACATTTTAATAACGTCACTCACTTCCATAACCTACCAGGAAATTCGACGCCGGAAGCAAACCCTTGCGTGGGCAAGATCCGACCCAGTTAGTTTAAGAACGTAAGGAGAAGAGAGGGGGGTGGGGGATATTTACATATTCTTGCTACATCATTTTTCATCGACGGACGATTTGTCGTGGTAAGAGTTTGCTCCACTATTCCCAACCCTCGACCACCGGAAGGACGCCTACGTCTGCAGGGTACTGGCAAGGGGGTGAATAGTGGGTTGGAAAGGGGTTGGAAGTCGTTTTGATAACCTGCAGACGCGCCCCCGGGACGTCACAAGCCCTCGAAAACTTCCCCCGCACGTGATGAATTAACATTCACGTGGTCGAACCTGCGGTCCCTTGGGGAATGCAAATTATATTATTTAATGGTAAAAGTTCGCGCTTGATATAATTTCGCGAAAGAAAGTGGCAGTTGGGTTAGAAAATAAAGTAATTAAAATGGTATCCCCACTCCCCCTTCCCACTCCCCCATCAACCCTTAAAGGTAAGTGGAAAATTTTACTTTCAAAGCAAGTTTAAAGTTTCCTAGAATAAGAGAGCGTGCGAACAGAATTTATGTCTCTGTTTTAAACAACTTATGCAATATTTTTGTGTTCGGCTTGAATCTTTAAGTATTTCAAGCTACCTGCTTGTTTGAGTCAAGTTTACAGTCGAAGTCATATTAAACTGAAGCCATATGCAGAGAACACGAAGAAAATATATTAAATATTGGCCGTTTTTAGTTTGCAAAAACACTTTGGTCATTTACAAATAAACTTTACTCTTAGTACGCTCCGTTATCACTCTGGCTCTTTTGGAGGTTCCCTGAAGGTAAATGGGTATCAATCCCTTTATTTGATTTACATACAATGTCTAAATACAAAAATATATCTGAGGATGTCATAGTAGAAATTTCGAAATATATAGATTTTTTTTTCTTAGTTACCTTGTCTTCTACTTAACGTAAACATATTTTCAGAAATTCACGTCTTAACAGTATATAAAGTGTGTGTGAATACAAAAAAGACAGCATTAATCTGGAAGGTAAGTATTTATCACTATTTTGATGACTTACGTGTAGAGTAGAAGTTCGTGGACAATATAAATATTGGTGTTTCATAGTTTTCACTCGAATATGTGCTCTCCGAAAGAAAAGGGCGAAGAGAATTAATGCTAAAGTGNGCTAAAGTGTGTGTGAATACAAAAAAGACAGCATTAATCTGGAAGGTAAGTATTTATCACTATTTTGATGACTTACGTGTAGAGTAGAAGTTCGTGGACAATATTAATATTGGTGTTTCATAGTTTTCACTCGAATATGTGCTCTCCGAAAGAAAAGGGCGAAGAGAATTAATGCTAAAGTGAAGCTACTTAGATTTCTGAGAAGACAACTTAAACGATTACTTAATGAAAACTGTCTGCTAAATTCAATTTTGGGCAATTTATTCCAGGAATTCTGATCGTAGTATTGTTACAGGCAAACGAGATTCAGTAAATAGTATCCAACCGAAAGCCTTTCCTGACATTTCCGCTTTACAGGAATGAATCCCGACGTTCCACTTGAAAACAGCTTTTATTGTCCTCACATTCATCTGGAATCCACAGAAGAATCTTCATTTACTTACAAATAGCGCCACTTAATATCCACCGTGAGATTGAGGAATCAATTTTATATTTAAATTGCAGAACGAAAAGACCTCTGTGCATTCTCCTGCCAGTTCTCCCCTTCATTTCGCCATTGTCGACACCTGCTCGTCAACCAGCCATTACCACCAAATGGCATTTCTCCTCTTGGTATCCACCTTTCCATTCGTAGCAAACTTCGACTACTTCTCTGACTGTCTAATATAGGCGATCAGCAACTAGCACCCAAAGGTTTCTAGTGCAATTGTATTTATAGAAATCCATGATTAGAAATTTTTAGTGGCCAATTAAGTACCCAATTGCTAGTGATATTTGCCTTGGACAATTGATACTTAATTCACTCGTACTGAACCAATAATTGACAAAGAGCAGATGCTTGCAAAATGTGTTTCTCCGCACTCTGCCAGTGAAGATTTATCGCTATATATGGCTAACTTTTAATCAAACATTTTGAAAGCCAAGCTTCGAAAAAATTTGCCCATACTCGTATACGCTTATTTCTTACGTAAACGCTACCTGCAGTAATTAATACAACGTTATTACCGAATTAGTTAAAAGTATTTTTATATTTTATGATCTTGTTAGATGTGTAATATTTAAATATATGGCAAGCTATGTTCCGATTTGTTTTATACGTAAAATATTAATAGTTGGCGTAATAGTATAATTTATGCTATTAATTTTTCTTCCAATTATTTATTGTCATGATTATCTGCACACAAGGTCCATGATGTAAATAATAATATTCGCTAACAATTAAAACTTGTATTTCTTTAGTTAGGAAATACGAGCCACGATTGCCAATAATGAAGTAATACTGGCGAAGAAGCTGACAGTAGCCTCAAATTATGTTTAATTAGATTAGCAGAACTGTTGCTCTTTTTAAAATGATGGTATTATATGTATTCATGTTTCTCGTACTCACGGGAGATACATATCAGAATACTTTTATTGCATACTATTTAAAAGTAATATATTTGATATGTGATACTATCATAGAGCTCCTTAATATATAGGTTGTAGTAAGGGGCCTTATATGTATATATACACATATAATATGTTTTCGGATAACATGTTGAAATTCAAACCTCAGCATCTATGTGCTAATAGAAACAATAAATGCTTTTAATAAAATGTTTAAAAAGGTCATCGAGTATTTTTTAAATTTGTGATCAAATTGGGCAAAACAATCCAGGAAGTCCACAGCTTTTCGTACCTACAGGCAAAACAAGTTGCATATGACGAACACGAACGGAACTGGCGCATCATGTTGAGAGAGCACTCCAGGCGTTCTTGTGTTTATTTCTATTTAAATTAAAAAACACTAGATAACCTTTCCAAACATTTTGTTACAATTATATGTGGTTTATATTAGTTCATACATTCTCTGGTATGAATTTAGACATGTTATTCAAAACGCCTTTTATAGTGTAGGGGTGTAAACACCACGAAATTATGACACACACATACTGAGGATTTCTCTAGCAAAATTATTTTAAGAGTTACAGTTTCTTGTAATATTTCTGCTATATGGCAGTAAGTGTTCAAGTTCTGGTATTATTAATGGTCAAATTAAATTGAACGAAATATGTGACTGCTAATTTCCATACCTATTTTGTAAACTGGAAGGTATTTGAGGTGAATTTAAAATTTCGGCGTACAAAATTCTTGTAAACGCAGAACGAATTACTCTTAGTAGAATCAAAATTCTACAAAATATGAAGTTAATATGTGTAAGGAGAATATACATACTCAAGATGGCGAATCATATTTAATTACTCATTACAAATATAATTAAACATTGTCTTTACTTTATAATCATAACTTTTAAACAGCAATATTTTTAAAATAGGATTTTTTTTAACGTGAAAAAATGTAAACAGAATAACCTAAAAAATTGCAAATTCGTAACCCTTAGAATTGCAGTTACTTTAATTGTCCTATGTACAGGTAGACAATTGTTTTGAAATTTTTCTTGTGTCAAAGTCTTGTTATCTCAGCATGTTTTGCATTCAGTTTGGTTTAAAGCTTAACTGAGACGGGGGAAAAAAATGTTGAAAGGTTTGGTGGCTACTTAAAACAAGTTTATTCAGAGATCTCTCTCAGCTGAAAAATTTGATTCTTTGATATTCAGCTTATTGAAGTTTTTAAGATTAGTTGAATGTAACCTTGTAGATCTGCAAATGTCTGTAATTATACACAAATGTGTCAATTGCCGGTACAATTAGATTTATTTGTAATGGTAAAGGCAGTTCACTGTAAACTTAGCACTTTTGAACGCCCTGCTTGATATATTATTGTATGCCTAGTTTGTATCATTCCACCACATATGAAATAAACATTGCCATAGGCCTGATCACTTTGTTAGTGCGTCGTTTAAAAAAAAAAAACTACAAAACTAATAAATGAATTGCAAATTTTTCAACTTGCTCATTTTTCCGTTCATATCAATTAAAAATACAGATAGCAAAATAAATACTTGCAGTATTCGAAAATGTTGACCCAGTATTTATGTTAAACTTTAAAGGCATGGAACTACTTTCCTTCCATTGTTACTAACATAACTTGGCGTAAGAGAGTCAGTTTTCTCGTTAAAATTCATGTAGATATAGCACCAGTGACATTTTTCAAAGTATATTTCAAAAGTTCTCAAATAACCTTGAACAGCCTATACCTATTCACACAGTCGTAGTGTTACCAGTGGCAGTATTTTCAAGGTGGTGTCACGAGACTCGAGGGGAGGAAAGAGCGCACGGAGGTTCATAACCTGGAATTTCTCGTGCCAGTCACGGATCCCCACGTGTCCCCGCCTAGTTACCGGGTACTCCGCTGCCCCCCGCTCATCAACCTCTCGATGCGATGGAGCTCGGTGTCGTTTCGTCCCCGGGGACATTTTTCATGCCTGATGCTCGCCCAGCCCGCTCTTCATATCGGCCGTCATCTGTCTTCATCAAGCGCGCGCGCGCCAACTGGGAAGCCCCCCGGTGCCATTTCCCAGGAAAATTCTATATTGACCTGCCGTCCGCGCTGCGACGCCGCCGCCGGACCATGCCCTCCTATCCACAGGCGAATACTATTTGTCACGAGTTAGAGCCGCTGACGGGCGAGCCGAGTGGAGCTGATGCCCTCCGCGTGCTATTTTCTCTTTCGCCCCGAGTGAATAAAAAAAAATGAGATGAGTTCGCGTCCATGTTACATATGCCGCGGCCCCCATCTGTTCACCAAGCGCCTCTATAGAGAACCTTCAAATAAAGATTCCCGAAGCTTGAGCCGAACTCCCCTAGCTGTGGGTGTTGCAGAAACAACATCGACTACGTTAACATTGCATTCCGAGTAACAGACATGAGATACTATTTGTTAGACTTGATGGGCCTTAGATGAATTCAAAGACTCTTTTTTTTAAGGAAGGTCTAAAGTTATTTCTAGTGGTCTCATTTTATAAAAACTTTTGTACGTGACTGAATAAAACTTTCCAGGTTTGTGTAGTCATAATTACAGTTAAAATTGTTTAGGCGTATTTTCTGTTATTCAGGATGGTTATATTGGGAAGGCCTGTGAATTTCGTGTCATAGGAGATAAATTTTACTTTTGCTTAAGTTGTGATAAATAACGTTCGTTGAGTGTTACGTTTGACTTGCTAGTTATTATTCACATTGAATGCAGATGCACGTCATTAACCAATTCAGACCCAGTGTACACAATTGTGTTCATTACGCACGTATAGGTAATTTTTGGTATGTGCCGCACACTGCGAAACTCAACGTCCAATGGTCTTACTTGTGGAGGAATGATTCGTAAACAGTCTTACTGGTCTAAGTTATAATTGGTTAATTTTACTTTAGCCAAACGTATAGCCTATAGTTCATTGGCTGTATCAACGAAACAAGTGTTGTGTCGACTGAAGTACAGCACGCATCATTAAATATGTTGTTTGCAGCACCTGAAACTGTAAATTAAAGTGGGTCTGAAAAGGTTAAGACTATTACTAGCAGTCACCTTTGTTTAAACAGGATACCCAAAACAATAAAATCTGGTCTCTCGCCACCGCGGTTTTGGATCAATATGTAATCCTTAACCTTCCGAAATTTAGTCATATTTGCTACGTGCTGTATATAGCTGTACAAAATCAATGCATTTCGTAAGTCACTCTATTTTGGGACTGGTGACGAAATTCGAGATTACTTGCGTATATATGTATTATTTATATGGCATTCCTCCCCTTGCGTTGCTGAAATGAGTTTACCATTTCGTCGTGTTAAAAGTGCGAGTATTAAAGTTGCAGTTTAAAAATAAATGAAATTAATAAAATTTTACTGTACCATTAAATATATTGTTCAACAACCACGGTATATTGTTGCTAAAAATTTCCGGACACATTCTGTATATTTTACTGACGTTTAAATATGTGTAAATAACAAAATTAGGCATGTCGGCTAATTCGGTGTCTATAAATATTTGGAGTCAACTAAAACCACGGAAGGTCACCAGCCCAAAAAATCATTGAAGATGCCTCACCATTCCCTATTTAAAGACATGCCGAATCATATAAAATTGGTATTTCTACCACAAACTCGAGATAGCAATATCGTCATCTGGATACGTTTCTAACATTGCAACAAAACGGGAAATTGCACCATCTGGTAAACACTTGATGTGAGAGGTTTGATCAGCGATAAATATTGAGGTCTTGAACGCCAGTGAGGGAGAAAGGAGAGAAAATGGNACTTGCTGTGAGAGGTTTGATCAGCGATAAATATTGAGGTCTTGAACGCCAGTGAGGGAGAAAGGAGAGAAAATGAAGTAACAAAATATTTTGTGTGACAACTAAATAAATTGTTGACTCTGCACACACAAATATTTAATTGGCTAAAACAAACGTTTCTCTCAGTACGCCGGGAATCGAACCCGGTTCGCCGTGTTGGGAGGAGAGTACTCTGACTGCTACACCTCCACAGCCAACTTCTGGTTAGTAAAATGGTTTCCGGTTTCAGTCCGTTCGAGGTTTCTGGCTGGAAATTTCGTAGTAAATCAGTCCCTTAGTCTTCTGTAACTCGTTGACACAGATTAACTGAGTAGAGCGTGAAGAATTTTTTTCATTTGGCAGTTAGATTTCATATGAAGGTCTATAATATATTCGTTGATATAACAAAGTAACGCGACGATCTCTTCCTTCTTTATCGTTTGGTTTCCATTTTTGCCAAGAAGCAAGACATCACGAAAAAAAAAAAAACTGGACCTCCGAGCGCAAACAATAAGACTATAAAGCCGGTATTCCAGAACATTTTCATACGGATTTTGGTACAGCTCAAGTCCTACCCAGGCATTATCAGCAATCCAGTACGTTATAATGGCAGCTAAAGCCTTAATTAATCCACGGCCGAAGCCTCATATTATTCTGCTGGAGCCAGTAGCGTGACGAACCACCATACACAACATGACGCGTCCAGACAGTTATACGTCGTGAAGTACTTATTTATTTGAAAATTAGGAAACCAGCACAATTTAGTTGTGTTGCAAATAACAGTTAAAGCTGGCAATAATAGTGTGTAATATGTACATTTTTAAAACATTTATCATTAGGAGCAACGTAAAACAATTAATAGGAGAACGAGAATATAGAATGTTAATTCAGCAATAGCAAGCATGTGCCACGTTGACGCAACTGGTAGCGTGCCCAACTACTGATTAAACGCTGCGGGTTCAATTCCCTATCGGTATAATATAGTTGAAGGTTTTAAAATTAACTATAACACTAATATTTTCAAACGTATTATGTTGAATAAAGTCTATTTATTTACTACCTGCACTAAGTATTAAAATAATTTACAATGGATTGTTTACAGTATGATNACTTGATGTGAGAGGTTTGATCAGCGATAAATATTGAGGTCTTGAACGCCAGTGAGGGAGAAAGGAGAGAAAATGGAGTAACAAAATATTTTGTGTGACAACTAAATAAATTGTTGACTCTGCACACACAAATATTTAATTGGCTAAAACAAACGTTTCTCTCAGTACGCCGGGAATCGAACCCGGTTCGCCGTGGTAGGAGGAGAGTAGTCTGACTGCTAAACCTCCACAGCCAACTTCTGGTTAGTAAAATGGTTTCCGGTTTCAGTCCGTTCGAGGTTTCTGGCTGGAAATTTCGTAGTAAATCAGTCCCTTAGTTTTCTGTAACTCGTTGACACAGATTAACTGAGTAGAGCGTGAAGAATTTTTTTCATTTGGCAGTTAGATTTCATATGAAGGTCTATAATATATTCGTTGATATAACAAAGTAACGCGACGATCTCTTCCTTCTTTATCGTTTGGTTTCCATTTTTGCCAAGAAGCAAGACATCACGAAAAAAAAAAAAACTGGACCTCCGAGCGCAAACAATAAGACTATAAAGCCGGTATTCCAGAACATTTTCATACGGATTTTGGTACAGCTCAAGTCCTACCCAGGCATTATCAGCAATCCAGTACGTTATAATGGCAGCTAAAGCCTTAATTAATCCACGGCCGAAGCCTCATATTATTCTGCTGGAGCCAGTAGCGTGACGAACCACCATACACAACATGACGCGTCCAGACAGTTATACGTCGTGAAGTACTTATTTATTTGAAAATTAGGAAACCAGCACAATTTAGTTGTTTTGCAAATAACAGTTAAAGCTGGCAATAATAGCGTGTAATATGTACATTTTTAAAACATTTATCATTAGGAGCAACGTAAAACACGTAATAGGAGAACGAGAATATAGAATGTTTATTCAGCAATAGCAAGCATGTGCCACGTTGACGCAACTGGTAGCGTGCCCAACTACTGATTAAACGCTGCGGGTTCAATTCCCTATCGGTATAATATAGTTGAAGGTTTTAAAATTAACTATAACACTAATATTTTCAAACGTATTGTGTTGAATAAAGTCTATTTATTTACTACCTGCACTAAGTATTAAAATAATTTACAATGGATTGTTTACAGTATGATNTGTTGAATAAAGTCTATTTATTTACTACCTGCACTAAGTATTAAAATAATTTACAATGGATTGTTTACAGTATGATATAAGTACAATTATTTGACAATAGGACTTTTTAATTGGCAATAATTATATCTCACAGGATTTGTTCAACAAAACCCAATAGTCACGTTCGAAAGTCGATTTGCTTGTCTCTCTTTTTTTTGAAGACCTTCCAATGCAAAAGAAAATAGTATAACATGTGTGCAAATTTTTTGTGAGCCCACCTGCTGCAATGGTAAAACAATATTCTCATTAGCGGGACGAGTTAGGACGTTACGTTGGCACGACTGACAACATGGCTTGTTGATTGTTGACGCTGTCTGTTAGGAGTACCTTATATCCCGTGTGAAACTCAAAATTGTATCATAACTAGAGTACATGTTGTGTTTTAAACTTTTTGCATGAGTTACAAAGTTTTGTTTCTAATGTTTCGACGTATCAGGAGAGGTTTAGTTCAGAGCGTGTCGTGTCGATTGCAAAAGTGATGTGCGTGCGTACGAAATGGCGTTGACCCATTGAGTAGTCTTTGGTTTCATACGTGACAGTTAAAACAGCAGTAATAATATTCACATCCGTGAAAAGCTGTTTCAACTGTAGAAGTATTTAAAAGGCCATGTATGCATGTGTTTATCCCAACTTTGTAACTTTTCCCTGCAGGTTTGAAACACAATGAATTAATTTGCCTTGGCGTATATGTGATTTGAACATTTGCCACGGCCTAAAAAATTTGCAAAAATTCTGAATTCCAGCTAGTAAAACTCATGAAATAATACTACATTGAAACTAACGTATGCAATACAAACTGTTTGAAATGTTTATTTCTGGAAATATTTGATACTGCACATTTATCAGTGCAGAAATGTTCGTGAAACACAGGGGCGTGTAACAAATTTTGGTTATTCAATATTTTCACATAGGAGTTATGAGCTTCATCGATGTGCTATTTTATCCCTTGACTGCTCCTTCGACAATACAATTGAATAAAATACAGCTCTGATTTACAGGACCGCAAAATATCGAAGATATATTGATTATTATAAACATATAAATATAAAGTTGCAATATTGCTGTTAAAGGGCAAATTGAACCATTTAAAATTTACGTATATAATTTCTACATTACAAATACGAAACATACCATATTATGTTCCACAAGTGGTCACGTAATTAAGAACGAAATAGATTNAATTTCTACATTACAAATACGAAACATACCATATTATGTTCCACAAGTGGTCACGTAATTAAGAACGAAATAGATTCAGCATGCCAGATAATAATAATTATTATAAGTGTTTATTACTCTATGCAATGATATTTAGAGTCTGTAATAATTGCTAGCGCTACAAATAACGTAATAAATTAACCGTGCAGGTATTTATTTTGGAAAACATATTCTAAATAAACACTTCTGCGTGGCTTTCTTTGTTTATAGCCTCGCACGAGGCGGCGAATAACAAGCTGAGGCACATCCGATACCATCTCAGGACATAGATCAAACACGTTCAGAAATACGTTCGGCGAGTTAAGGATTAGTCATGGCTTTTCAATCTCCCGAGATTGTAGCACATATGTTATGCCATCTGGATGTTCTTGAATACCGACCTTAAGGTCAGACGTTACAGCTGCGTGTTAAATTACGCAATGTTTAATGGCAATAATGTTTAATAGGTAAATAGGAAGCGGNGGTCAGACGTTACAGCTGCGTGTTAAATTACGCAATGTTTAATGGCAATAATGTTTAATAGGTAAATAGGAAGCGGTTATTTACGACAAACACTTAACGCGCATGCGCGAGCGAATATTGGAACTGCTGTTAAAAGGGGGGAAGGGAAGAGAGGAAACCCTTGCAAGTCGGTCATGAGATTCACGTCACGGCGCAGACACAAACACTGCTGGACGAATAATAATTATCCCCCGCCGCAAATAACGTCATTAGCCCTTCGTGTTCGTGGACGGAGGGGTTCGAGGGGAGGGTACGCGGGACCTCGGAACGAGAGGTTTAATGTGTGTTCCGGGGCTTACTCTGGGCCGTGCCAATCAGGTGCCGGTGGCCGATTAAAAAAAAAAACTTGTGCGTCGGGCAACTGGCGGGGTTGAAAGCCAGCAACGCTCAGTTTTACGACGTGTTGAACCAGCCTCATTTCTGGCAGCACGGCGCAGCGCGTCGCTTTGTGTCCCCGTCTTGCTCTATGATTAAAACTGCACCGTCTGGCTGGCGTGCGGCGGGCAGACTGCACTGCTGATTTACCCTCACTTCATTATATATGTCATCTGGTAAAGAGATCAGATTTGCATAATTATCCACAATGATTAATTTTTTTTTTACTGATGAGTATTTTTACTGATGAGTAAATGAAACTTATGTTTGCATTACGTAAAAAAAAGTATTTTGTTCTCCGAAAATTAATTTTTTCNTTACTGATGAGTAAATGAAACTTATGTTTGCATTACGTAAAAAAAAGTATTTTGTTCTCCGAAAATTAATTTTTTAAATGTTATAATGGCTATAAGTAAACTTCTAAATTATTGATTTGTCGAAATAATATTTCAGAACAAATGGATTACTATGTGACATGCAATACATTTAAAACTATAAAAATTGAGTTTCATTCCCTATTATTACTTCATANCAAATGGATTACTATGTGACATGCAATACATTTAAAACTATAAAAATTGAGTTTCATTCCCTATTATTACTTCATAGATTTTATTGCGTCGACTTTTAAGGGCCGGGGTAAAGCCTCGCTTGGCGTGAATTTCCGAAATATAAAATCAAGAACTCTCTCGGAACTACTTAATATATATCGATAGGGTTGGTTTTATTGAATAAACCGGATGATTCACAGAACTTGTATCCCCCCTTTTTCTCGGAAACAACAATTCACCGGGGGTTCGCGAAAAAATTGTGATAACTATACCTTATACGAATTATTGGTTGGTAGTAATTCCATTCCCCCAAACATACTAGTGGTAGGTGGAACAAGGGTCGAAAAGGAAACATTTACATAAATAATAGTTTTCTAACGAGCATAGTTTACGAATAATAAAATAAATCATATAAGCCTATTGTTTGTGACGTGTGTAGTTTACGCATAATGAAACGGAACGAGATCTCTTTTGATTCTTACTACAATCACCAGGAAATCAACGAAACGTGTTGTTTTTCTGGCGTGAATACCTAGTTAACGTACAATCAAAAGGACGTCGGGTGTAATGTAAATACCGGTATGGTTAGAGAGAACTACTGTGAAATAGGAACTAGGAACACTCATTAGCACATATCACTCTTCGTAATTGTTCTAAATGTCAACCCTCCTGTATCAAACACGACTCTGCTCTCTTTGTTAGGTTCGCGGTTGCATCGACGGACCTCAACACAGCTGAGAGATCCACATGCTGCTCTGATTCTGTCTTTCATGCCTTCCCTCGTTTTTGGACGCACACAATAGATGATGTCTTTAATTCTCCCCCACAAAAAAAAATCATTTGGGGACAAGTCTGGAGAACGTGGTGGCCAAGTTACAGGACCCATTCGTCCGATCCACCATCCAGGGAATAACATGTCAGCAACTGGCCTAGCTCTGCGTGAAAAGTGAGTAGGAGACAGGCATCCTGTTGAAGCCACAGTGTTAATCTCAGAGCGAGAGGGACATCTTCTATCAGCTGATACAAAATATTCTCTATGAAGTTTTCATACGCTACACTATTCAAGTGCCCTCAAAAAAAAAATAGGATCCTATGACATGATGTCCGAGAAGGCCACATCAGTTATTAAGGCTCCATACATGCTGGCTATCCACTTGACAGAGCCAATGTAGGTTGACTGCAGACCAGTAATGGGCATTATGCATGTTAACGTAACCATTACTCTTGAATGTGGCCTCGTCAGTCCACAAAATGCTGCGNACCAGTAATGGGCATTATGCATGTTAACGTAACCATTACTCTTGAATGTGGCCTCGTCAGTCCACAAAATGCTGCGATGGAAAGCACGGTTCTTGCTCAGGTACCAGTTGCAAAAGTCGTTGCTCGTAGGAAATTCATCAGTCCCAAGTTCTTGGTACCGCCTACATGGTACGGATGTAAATGATTATCAGCNTCGTTGCTCGTAGGAAATTCATCAGTCCCAAGTTCTTGGTACCGCCTACATGGTACGGATGTAAATGATTATCAGCGAGGATTCTCCACACTGTACTTTGAGACAATCCTGAGTCGTGGGCAATCCTCCGTGTAGAATCATGAAGATTAACAACCATGGTAGCAAGTACATCAACAGCCCTCTCGTCTCTCACAAGTCATCTGATCTGACGACGTTTGTTGCTTGTCGGTTGCACTAGCCCGGTTGTGCGCACGCAACATGCAAAAAGCTGGAAGACATTCTACGAGTTATGGACGCGCTGTGGGTATCTCTCTGCGTTCAAATGGGCAGCAGATCTGCAGTTCCGACGACATTCTCCTAGTATCATCAGCATGTCAAATGCTTCTTCGAATGTAAACGGCATTGCATTCAGAAAGCAACACCACAGACAGACAATGTCTGATACTGAAACAACACACGCGATTAATTGTTGCAATGTAAAACGAATGACAGTCAGAATGAACGACCTTTCGGTTATCAGTTAACTTGCATGCAAAGCCTGCAATTCCTGTAAGTGGTAGATGGCTTATCTGCTTGCTACGTAGTGCTGCATTATTCCCCGCTTTTGCTCAGAAACAGTCTAATACCTACTGCACGAGTACATGTAGTAAGGCACACAGGTCAATGTGAGTCTCACACTTCAACCAGCAATATCGTAATGGCGCACATTGCGTACCTGACGTGCGTAGTTTACGAACAACCAACGATAATTTGGATACACTTAACTGTTATTATTATAGTGTTATAATATAAGAAAGGGTTCGGAATTTTGATTTCTTTCTTGTTATTCCAAAAAATTCGGAAAATCCCTTAAAAACTACTTGTGACAAAATTGAGATAAATATACGGCTTCCATACGTCATTCCCCTTAATAGTGACTTAGAACCAGCTGCACTGAAAAACAGTCCCTCGAGCTTTGACTTTCCAGTGGTCCACTGATTCGCCAGTCAAGAATCAGCTTATTAGCAGAATTTACAATAAGCAGAATTTCACCGACGGAAATCATTGATTCAGCTTCNGCCAGTCAAGAATCAGCTTATTAGCAGAATTTACAATAAGCAGAATTTCACCGACGGAAATCATTGATTCAGCTTCGTTATTTTAATTATAACATATTTATCTTCATGATAAAGTAACTACTACTGTATTCATGCCATGGATTCGCTTTCTAAAAAAATTTCACGATCCCAATTTAAATGTTGATTCTATCATTCCACGTTGTAACAACAGTAGCAAATAAGGAACACCATTGACTTTAATACCACTCCAACAATTCTAACAAATAGTTTATTTCTCTGAATGCCGAGATAACTCAGGCCTAACGCTTACATCACGTAGGAAGCCAAAGCGGCGATGGTTACAGTTTCGATGCCTCAAACATTTAACAGCGACTGAGCTCACAAGTAGTTCGGAGTCCGACGAATTCAGAGAGTACAGTTGCTCCTATACTTACCGTACAGAGAAGTGCCACGTTAGTAATAATTGAATACTTCGCTTTGGTTGTACGATTATTATTGTGCTCTTGGTTGGCGCAGAGTGGAAAAATATGTATATTTTTGTGTCTTATTCGAAAAATGTTAGATTAATCGGGGATGTTGTGAATGCTATTTTCTGAGAACATATATCCGTTTGTACTGTTTGCATTTTGTCAGAATAATATTTCACTCATAGTGTTCACAGGTTGCCGTTCATAAAACTTTATCAATTAATCTGTACGTCATTCATTATATTTTATTTAAAAAATGTTTCTAAAATTAATCTTTTATTATTAGTATTTTTAATGTTATCTGAAAAGTAGTTTTGAGTGTGTTTAAATATATGTACACATAAATGTGTACGTAAGTATACATATGTACATGTATGTATGTGTGTATATACAGACTATAACGTAACTTATGTTACGGATGTTAGAAGAGGATTCGCAAGAAGAAAAACTTGCATAAATTTTGTCCTTGCGCTATTCGTTAAGAAGGTACGCCTTTGAATTTGAAGTTCACATGAGGTTGAAAGAACGTCTATCTGTAGACACTGGAAAATTTCGCGAATTCATTTTAGGACAAGCTAGATTTCACACGCATGTAACTTTCTGTTGTGTTTGCAATTTGATTACAGTTTATTAGACACTCCCAGGTGAACTGTGAGCCAATAACAGACCTGCTAGGAAACAAACACGGAATCCTATCNTACAGTTTATTAGACACTCCCAGGTGAACTGTGAGCCAATAACAGACCTGCTAGGAAACAAACACGGAATCCTATCTGGCCTGAGGCAAAACTGATTACACACTGGAACACCAGCCAATGAACAGAGAGCTGAGGCTCAAAAATACATAGCACAGTAGACTCTAGCCTGCATGTTATTTAAAACGTGAAATTTTCATTTTACTATCTATCATTTAGGCAACTAGAGCGATTGTCTGCTGGGCAGCGTATCGCAGTGTCGTAACAGACAAAATGTTGCAACAGGGGCGGAGGGTACTCTACATACCGCACCAAAGTATTACACACAACTGCACTTTCAGTTGGAGCTCTGAATGATAGCACAAATGAGGTGATGCACGTTAAAGTATGCAAGGTAACACATTTATTAGATCAAGTATATTATAAGATGAGGAGTAGGCTTTATTAATAAATGCACAATGTACACAACCAAAATGTGGGCATTCACCCGATTCAGTTGTACNTATATATATGTGTGTTTGTGTTTGTGCGTAATAACAAATACACGTGCCTCTTAAAGAAACTAATAGTATTTTATATGACCTGCACATGGAATAGTGTTCCATATAACTGAAATGTATTTATTCCTTTCAATAGCCTTTAGCGTATTTAGATGTTGTTTGAGAGCGTCCAAGGAAATGTTGACACAGCGTTGATTTCGTGCATTTCGATGTGCGCATTCCATCGCTCTTGAGCTGTGTATTTCACGTTCTGACTGTGTTCCTTTGTTTGTTTCCAGAGCACTACCACATATTCGTCGGTGACCTGAGCCCGGAAATCGAGACTCAAACCCTTAGAGAAGCCTTCGCACCGTTCGGCGAGATCTCGTGAGTTCATGACACTGCTAGCTTATTTTTTTTGTCCTTAGGTTCTACGAATCTCTTTTGGCATGGTTATCACTTCTTGTATACGCATAAATAAATAANTTATTTTTTTTGTCCTTAGGTTCTACGAATCTCTTTTGGCATGGTTATCACTTCTTGTATACGCATAAATAAATATATTAACTATTAAGAAAAGTTTAAAAATCATTTTGTCTGTGGTTTTATTTATTGATGGTTCATTAATATTTCCTCAAGAGTCAATTTAACTAAAATTTACCAATCTACTTTACGATTTGCTTATGGTATTATAATTTTTCTTTTTGACGTATTATGATTGTGTACGTAATTTGAGAATTTCTAAAATATTGTAATTGCCTTTAATCACCAGTAACAATGGTTTGTGTTCATCGCGTTCTATAGCTAAGACTACGGCCAACTTTTTTTTTCCCCAAAATATTTACCAGAAAGAACCATTTTATATGTAGAACTGCGAATTCTAGGAAATGTCTTTTTATAACGTGATGTGTGTCATAAAGGTGCTTGATACTCCTGTATTTTTACGAAATTTTATTTGAGTAAAATTACTTTACACGTAGTAAAATGTACAAGAGCACCAACGCACCGACTAGCTTATTCCGAAGACACCAAAATGAAATAGCGCTGTACGTTAGCACCTCTTAAGTAAGGCAGCTCGTTATAGAAATACATCAGCTCCTTGTTACGTCTTAGCTATTGTCTCCGATGAATACAGAACCCATCAATTTTATTGTTGTGTATGCTAATCTAGTTGAAAGTTTAAGGCCCGATCAAAGAATTTATTGAACTTTGACAAGCAGTTATTTTCTGGTTATAATTTCTTCCAACTTTACAGTTACACAAATAAAAAAGTCTAAGAAAAATTTGAAAGTGCATATGTCTAACCTAGAAAGCATACATTTCATCCTACAAAGAAATATCATACTTTCTACGATAAACGCGAGTCTCTGGGAATTGTGGTCTTGAGAATAATATTTATTATTATTTTTAGATAAAGCATTTTTCGGGAAAATAGATTTTAAGTGAATAAATATTTCCTTGATAACTTAACAATCAGAAGTTTAGTTAATTTATTTGTAATTCATATGTCACACTTTGTTGTATAAAACAAAATTTTTTAATGTAAAAAATAATAATTTCATGTAAAAACTACTATGATGAAAGTATATATGATGGTAAATTTAATACCGCGTTTTTCTCTCGAAAATAAACAAAACTGTTTCTCTTGTGAAGCCTTTCATTTTGACCAAGATATCCGAATTTATACGATGTGCTAACTGTTAATTACACCACACGTTTGCTATAGGCCACATATAAGAACGTAGTGTGCTAAATGAAATAATAGCCTGCAGATATGTATAGTTTCCCAGTGAATGAATATCTANACTTAACAATCAGAAGTTTAGTTAATTTATTTGTAATTCATATGTCACACTTTGTTGTATAAAACAAAATTTTTTTAATGTAAAAAATAATTATTTCATGTAAAAACTACTATGATGAAAGTATATATGATGGTAAATTTAATACCGCGTTTTTCTCTCGAAAATAAACAAAACTGTTTCTCTTGTGAAGCCTTTCATTTTGACCAAGATATCCGAATCTATACGATGTGCTAACTGTTAATTACACCACACGTTTGCTATAGGACACATATAAGAACGTAGTGTGCTAAATGAAATAATAGCCTGCAGATATGTATAGTTTCCCAGTGAATGAATATCTANCACATATAAGAACGTAGTGTGCTAAATGAAATAATAGCCTGCAGATATGTATAGTTTCCCAGTGAATGAATATCTAGCAAGTAATCTGTGCTGTAGAGAGAATGTTCCGTTATATTCCGCACCTGCTGGTTTTCTTTCCTGTGTACGAAATGAACTAAATTTCTAAAGGTGTTTGTTCGAGGGGGAAAAGGGGGAAGGGAATGTTGGTCTCGCACGACCTTTTTTTCCATTCGTATCGATTCCAGCATTATTTCCTTTTCCGCGTATCTTCGTTTTGTTAATTGAAAATGTCAGAGCGTTCTCTACCGTGATCCGCCCATTGTCGCAGCAAATTCTCTCACAATGTGAAGGGAAGCCGTAGTACCGTCACGTGCAAAACTCACGTGCCCCACGTCATCTGGCTTAAAGCTGGTTCACATTGAAGGTTACATGGGGTTCGTTATGTTTAATCTTACGTTACTCTAAGCCAAATGTCTTTTAATAAAATCGTAGCTTGATTCACACTGAAGTAAAAAGGCTTGTNTAATCTTACGTTACTCTAAGCCAAATGTCTTTTAATAAAATCGTAGCTTGATTCACACTGAAGTAAAAAGGCTTGTTTATGGTGAGTTGTTATTCCGTGTTATAAAACATGTTGTTTATCGAATCTGAATGTACGTTTGAGTAGTTATAATATTTAAAACTTTTGTATCTATGTACCAATTATTTTACTTCTCACATAAATGGATTCCAATTTGCAACCGTATTTTTTTTTTAATTCGAGAGTTTTTCAGATCTTTAATATGTTTTGCATTCAGATATCTACAAACGAAATTAATACTTCGCCGTATGTTGCAATCGTAGTGTAACACTATATACAGTGCACTGTCCAGACGGAATATGGTGGGAACAAATACGATAGCAAAAACAAAGAAAATAAGGTGTGTCAACTTCCCGCATAGAAAATGTAACTTTGCGTCGCTCTCAGTTCATTGGGAGTACACTGTTTGTCCGATCTATATATCTGAACAAAATGACAAGGCAAAGTTAACAATACTAGATTTATGGTAATTTCATTTTGAAACGGCCTTTGCCGCAGCCAAGGATTTGGCACGACGCAACTCGCGTTGTGTAAACACATGGTTGGATCCGCGGGTGACTAAACTATGGGCACTAGTAGAGAAGATGTAAGTTTGTAATAGTGGAATTGACCACGCGAGTCTCTGCGAGCATGCCTTCTTTCTGATTGGCTGTTGTTAGAAGGAAACCCATTTGATCTGCCCTTAATTTTTTGGCTTTACACTATGCATAAAATATCAGTACATAGAAATACTCTTCGTTATTTGCTGCCAATATCAGTGCGGATACCACAGACAATGTTTAAAATCAGCTGCATACAGTGATTGGCTACTATTATTACAGTATGTAAATGTTGATTTCAAAATGCCTTAACAAACCTCGAACCTGCTACAGGAAAATGTTTGGCATTTGTAATACATATGAATTAACATCGGTTATCGGGATTTCTTAATTGACAGCTTCTAGCGTTTCGGCGTAAATCATGGTAATTCGTTTCATAGTTCTTCCAAATTTCTGCGTCATACATAGATTATAATTTTAAATGCTTTATTTTGCAGGACTGAGTGAAGAATGAAGCTTTTATTGACGTACTTAAACCCTAAATGTACTGTGTATTGTCAAATTATTTCTTACAAGGATTGTACGGTAACAATGACGCCACAAGTAGTCCTGAGTATTTTATGAGGCGTCTGTCACTAAATGCTTGCATGTGGAGGTAATCAATTATGAAGCAGTTTTACATTACCACATCATGTTAGTCCTACACCTTTTAGTGTATTGTCGTATTCAAATGTAACAGCCTAAATTATAGCCTGTTTCAGATACCTCGTTTTGGTCAAATGATCGTTTCACTTAATTGCAAGCTTTAAAGAATACTATTCCAATTTACTTTTGTGAATTTATTTCTGTATGCGAGTTTAAATCTGCAGGGAAATTATCTTAGTCCACATAACAAAATTTCACGTAGTTTAAATATAAATACTGTTTATGTAGTGTAACAAATCAATATCATTAAAAGATTGAAGTTAGGGGAAAATACATTTTAATATCATTCTTATAATAATTTACATTAAATTAATCATTAATGAAAGAAAGGAAAATCATGGTTACGATTGCATGAATTTTTTTCCTTGCTAGTAATCTGGGTTAGGTAGAGCTGGTGAGTATAGCGAAGCTAGTAATATACAGAATTTCAGTTCAGATTTTACCAAAAACCTATCTGCTAAGCTTAGGTTTCTTTATAAAGGACCTCGAGATGATCATCAATATTCTCTCAAAAAGCATTTACGGTTTTGTTATTGCGTTGCGTTTCTTCGCAAACTTGGTGATATGGACCTGCTTATTGTGAAAATGTTCTTTATTTTGAATAAGAAAATTCCTTAATGCATTGATTGCTACTGTCCCTTCAACTGACAATCATCTCTGTAAAAAACACAACTTCAAGGGAGAAATATTAAATGGAGTAGAGTCAAGAAATCTAAAAGTTCTTGTTTTCCGTTGGACGCTTGTGTACAAGAAAATTAAAGACAGAATTTTTTTTATTCCCTTGGGCATTAAACCACTTGTAGGGGTGAGGAATGTTGCCAGTTTTACGATATTGAGAGTTCTCCTTCATGACAATTACAAATTCATCTAAGTTAAACATTTATGAACTCGGAACACACGTCTTAAATACAATAGTATAAACAACGTTGTTAAACATGTGAAGTAAAGGGGATTTTTACGTATTAGTGCTATTTGTCTACATAAAACAGTAGCACTGCCTTTGCAGAATCATCCTTTCAGGGTTGCATCGATGCTTGCAGTTCCTATCAGCCTTTGGGGGTGTAAGCACACCATCATCATCATCCGTGAAATTATACCATTACAATTAAACGCATAACTGCCCCTCGTGTTTTAGGAATACGAAACATTTCTTCCCCATTTCAGAGCTCAACATTTCCTTTATAAAATCTCTGTTTTACAATTATTAGTTTCTGATGTATTTTGAACCTGGTGTAATACAAATAATTACTGTGTTTAATGGGGCAGTTTCCATCTCCAAATCTGTGTAGTAAAAAAGGAAATGATTAACTACACAATAATAAATAAATTTTTCTTGTCCGCTACATTGCGGTCGATTTTAACTGTGTAATTGTGCTTTATTTTCGCATGTTCTGGAAGCTAGTTCTATTTACGGAACACGGAAAATATGTTTTTTTTTCCCTTAGGGTTTAATAAGTTTTTCAAGATTTTTTTCATTTATTTATTTTTTCATGTTAGGTTTCATATTCTTTCCAAGCGCTAAGCTATGCTTTCAGAAATATTCGATTAGCGTTTTACGATGTTAGTTTATTATTTTCAGGAGTTTAGTTTCCTACCCATGATTTCCTACAGTAATTTTTCTTCATTTTATTCCTAACTTAAAGAGTAAATATTGTCTTACCAAACTTCGGACGAAATACAACTGTCCGGCAGATAAGTCGCTGCTAAATGTGTATATGCCAGTTCCTGCTTAGCTGGAAGATAACGTCACATAAAAGATAAGTATTTAGAGATGAAATAAGCTAAGTGTGTGTGAACTTGACCACCATCTTTCTCGATAGTATTATTTTTATTATTATCTAATTTTCAGTACATTGAAATTTCAGTAGTAGTCTGCCGAAAGGCAGAATACGATTTAAATGAGTTCCTAGTCTAAAACCAAAGCAGTTTAATCAGAATACTGTTCACATGACAACAGAGCTCATAATTTACTGTTTGATATTTTCGTCGCACACCCCACGAATGCAGCGGCAGGAATTTCAGTTGTCAGTTGTTGAGCCTACGCTGAGGTCAAGTGGATTGATTCAACACTTTTTCTCCGTGTGTCTAGTTCCTCTGTGTTGTAGATGCAGGGGCTTTGAATGCGAAGTTATACTAACATAACAAATGCAATGTGTAATTAAAATCAATATAAAAACCCAGTGGTGGAGAAAACTAGGGACTGAGAACCTATAGCCAATTCTGTCGTGTTCTGTACTAATGCGTTTTAGCAGTGCAGTAATCGAATGGCGCAAGAGTTAGTCACACGGTTAGTTCACCAATTGTCAGGACGATATCACCGCGGGCTTTCGAGAGCGATGCTGTGTTGTTGGCAGGCATGCGGCACGGCCGTGGGATGTTCTCCGAGTGGCGGCTGCTAAGCGTAGTCATGCAGGTTACTTCATAAAGCTTGCGGAACTGGTAGAGGCCGAGGAAATTTGCGGTGTTATTTCGAGACACTCTTAAAATGCAAACACGTGTAAATCACTGTTGTTTTAAAAATGAAATGCAGTGGACTCGCCCTTGCAAAAGAAGGGTCCATTCATTTGAAACCCATCCTGGAATAACTACTCACATGAGCAGCAGCCAATAATAAACAGATGCCGGTTTTTTAGGAACATAGTCCACAGGACTCTGACAGACTTGGAAATATTTTCTATAGATACATAGAAATGGGTAGAGACGATAGTTTATCGCAGGAAATGTCGACTGTTTACAAGGATAGGTTTCAATGTATTGTGCACNTCCACCAGCAACGTGAATTGGATTCCACGTGTGTATGAAGCTACTTTTCCATTTTTCTGGGCAAGGACTTGACATTTATGACTTGTGTGCAAAGTGCCAAGCCGAATAAAAATATTCATCAGCCAATCATAAAAAGCTTCAGAAGAACGCTACAGTGTTTTGAAAAATTTCCTGGTAAATATTTTTTTTATCTCCAGTTTCTCTCGTAATGAGATGTCGCTGGAAAATGTTGCCGGTTCATTAAACTTAAGGCTTCACTTTCCAATTTTTTGTGCAGTCAAGTGGATGTCAACTGATCATTGGTAACGTGCTACCACAGTGGGGGGGCCAACGTTGTACCTGAATTTCGTGCGTGTTGATTATTGGCATCGAGTTTTTGGAGACAAGGAGGACAGTCGTCCCCATAATTTTTATGCAGTAAGGACGTCTCTCCCTTCGGTTTATTACAGTGGCCAGTTATGACTTGATATTATAATAAGTATTCATAAGTTATTTTCAACTGCTTGCATCATTATTTTTAAAATATATATTATTCATTGGTATTTACATAATTAAAAGCAGCAGTATTTTAGTAGATGTATTTTATTTATTTTTAAATACAGCACAGTTGTTGAAAGAGAGGTAAGATTAGCTTTAATGACATGGGTGTGGTTACAGAACAATTGAGACTTGCCTGTTCTCTCCAAACGAGATATCAACCCAGTATCTTCTAAAATGTGACAGGTTAGTCGTGAACCAATGCAAATCTAGCCCAAATGTACATGTGGTCATATTTCTCCCTTTTAAATCTAATTCTAAATATATGGAGAACTTTAAGATTAAGGGCAGGGAATTGGGTATAAAGTNATATTTCTCCCTTTTAAATCTAATTCTAAATATATGGAGAACTTTAAGATTAAGGGCAGGGAATTGGGTATAAAGTAAACACTTAGCGTTAATTCAACGATTATACAAATTTTTCAAACAATAACATATTTATTTCTCCTTAAGAGTCCTATCCAGTTACAAGTGACTGTTTGAAAGTGTCTGAGAGAAGGAAGGCTGGCACGAAGGGCGTAGCACGAGAAGGATAATGAGGAAAACGGACTTACACGAACTCGACTCTCGACCACTCGCCATCCAGGGAGAGAGGTGACTGTCAAGGACGCCGATAGCCCGCCGACTGCGACAATTCTTCAGTTCGGAGGCCTGCCCACACTTCTCGCCCCATTCCTTCACTGTTTCACCACACTTCAGAGATTGGTTCTAACGTAGTTTAACGGTGGAGTGTGGCTTTACATTTCCGATAGTGCGGCTCTCGTGTTGCGCAAAGTTGCGTAACGAGCAGAACCAAGCCACAAGGTGTTTGAAGTGAACCATGCCATCAGATGAAACCCGCAAATTATTCAGGTCTCTTAAGCCGGCTCCACACGATATCCATTTCCACAGCAGTTTTCCTATTCATTTTCTGCTNCAGTGTTTTGAAAAATTTCCTGGTAAATATTTTTTTTATCTCCAGTTTCTCTCGTAATGAGATGTCGCTGGAAAAGTTTGCCGGTTCATTAAACTTAAGGCTTCACTTTCCAATTTTTTGTGCAGTCAAGTCGATGTCAACTGATTATTGGTAACGTGCTACCAGAGTGGGGGGCCAACGTTGTACCTGAATATCGTGCGTGTCGATTATTGGCATCGAGTTTCGAGAGACAATGTGGACAGTCGTCTCCATAATTTTTATGCAGTAAGGGCGTCTCTCACTTCGGTTTATTACAGTGGCCAGTCATGACTTGATATTATAATAAGCATTCAAAACTTATGTTCAACTGCTTGCATCATTATTTTTAAAATATATATTATTAATTGGTATTTACATAATTAAAAGCAGCAGTATTTTAGTAGATGTATTTTATTTATTTTTAAATACAACACAGTTGTTGAAAGATAGGTAAGATTAGGTTTAATGACATGGGTGTGGTTACAGAACAATTGAAACTTGCCTGTTCTCTCTAAACGAGATATCAGCCCAGTATCTTCTAAAATGTGACAGGTTAGTCGTGAACCAATGCAAGTCTAGCCCAAATGTACATATGGTTATATTTCTCCCTTTTAAATCTAATTCTAAATATATGGAGAACTTTAAGATTAAGGGCAGGGAATTGGGTATAAAGTAAACACTTAGCGTTAATTCAACGATTATACAAATTTTTCAAACAATAACATATTTATTTCTCCTTAAGAGTCCTATCCAGTTACAAGTGACTGTTTGAAAGTGTCTGAGAGAAGGAAGGCTGGCACGAAGGGCGTAGCACGAGAAGGATAATGAGGAAAACGGACTTACACGAACTCGACTCTCGACCACTCGCCATCCAGGGAGAGAGGTGACTGTCAAGGACGCCGATAGCCCGCCGACTGCGACAATTCTTCAGTCCGGAGGCCTACCCACACTTCTCGCCCCATTCCTTCACTGTTTCACCACACTTCAGAGAGTGGTTCTAACGTAGTTTAACGGTGGAGTTTGGCGTTACATTTCCGATAGTGCGGCTCTCGTGTTGCGCAAAGTTGCGTAACGAGCAGAACCGAGCCACAAGGTGTTTGAAGTGAACCATGCCATCAGATGAAACCCGCAAATTATTCAGGTCTCTTAAGCCGGCTCCACACGATATCCATTTCCACAGCAGTTTTCCTATTCATTTTCTGCTGGCGTTTCTGCTCCCGTGTAGGTTACAATCCAGCCCCCTCCGAAGGGATCTGGTTCTGGGTATAACAGTTTCGTACCCATGGGCATGCCCGAAACGGTAATAGAACCCGACTGTTCTAAATTTCTGCTTTACCCACGGAGCTGCGACAGACAATATGGATGACACCCGAGTAACAACCTCTAGCCGTATATGTCCGTTTACGAAATGATAACGGGTTCTGTGAAACGTATTTATGTACAAAATGAAATTTAATTTTCGCGTAACAGGAAACGATTCAGTTTACTCCCACGGTCATAATAAAACAAAAAAAAACCCAACTTTAAAAAATACGCCATAACTACAGATCTTTTGTAGTGTATATATATTTATACACAGTGTATTAAAATTTGTGTTTATAACTCAGCGGGTTAGTGCTCGGGTCTGCACCACGTAGGTTTCTAAGAGTTCAAATTTCCATCGGATAACGAAATTGTTTTATTATTTCATGTGATCCATTATTGCTGTTTATGATTTATGTTATTGGTTAATGTTAGAGAGCGTTTATTTAGAGAATATATTTGTCTAAACGCAATAATACGCATGTAACTGTACAGTACAATCTGCTGCCTGTGGTAGTTTGCTAATCAGATCCATTGGTTTCCAAAGTAGATAATTTGAGCTGTCTAGCATGACTAATGTTGGCAGACACACACAAAAGCCTTATTTTTAGTATTGTGATATTATTGCCTTCTTTTGGCCTTCTAACGGAAAAATATTTTTTTTATTAATTACGGAAAGCACAATATTGATAAATATTCTTGTTAAAATAAATATATAAATAATTTAATGATGTCTAAATTAGTTGCGTAAATGTCCGTTGTACATAAATGTGAATACACTTACTTGTTGTTTATACATAAGCAGTGCCTTAACTAACATCATTTTCTATACCTTAATAGTCTAGTTACTCGTACTTGGAAACTTCAATAAATGCAGGTTTCAGGGGAAAAAAATAATCTTCGTACTTTTTGGATGTCCCACAAAGCACCTTAATATAACATTTGATTGCATTTGTATTTTTACCCCTACCAGCTGTGGAACTTACGCCATTTGCGAGTTATTTTTGCCTGCCATTCACAATTATCTGTTAGCACTTTAGGTAACGTGTACGTATGAGCTGATACATACTTTCTTCTCTTCTGCTATAGACACTTGTATGCCTTCTGTGGTTCCCATGGGTATAACAGAAGGTAGAAGAAGTTGGGTATCGTGTAAGGACGACTTTCGCAACGGTTGCCCTTTGCTCTTGCCCCTTCATTCCGGCCCTACTCCATTATCACCTCATGATCTCGGTGTTAAGAGCCACCCAAATCTCTCTACTCTCCACTCTTTCTGCTTGATCTGTAGCTTACGGCGTGTGCAGTAGTCGCTAATCAGCAGCGTACCCTGCAAAAGTTCCGTGCGGCGACACTGCGCGTGCATGCGTGACCGGCTCACATTTTTGCCAAGAGCCTAGGCGACACGCGTGGCCCCGGAGCGGTGCGTGTTGGCGCGGATTATGACTGATGTCCGGCGACACGGAGGACATTTCATTACCACGGGCGGGGCGTGGGCCCTCGGAACCCGGCGTAGTTAATTAGCCGTGGCGTGCCGCGTGTTTAGTCCCCCCCTCCCCCTCTTTAAACCACAAACCCCTTGGGCCTTTCCGCGCCTGACCGCCGCCATTAAAACTCCAACGCTCTTGGCGCTTTCTGCAGACTCGCTGTCGCTCGTGATCGCAGCCGGCTGTTCTCAAGATGCTTGGTCGGTAGTTATGCTGGCACCTAGGTCCGTCCACTAGGTGGGGTGTCGAACTACTGAGCACTCCAGTCGAAAGGCTCAATTTCAGTGAAAAGACGTTCAAACGTTTTGGTAACATTGTAAACCCCACGACTGTCAACATTTCACGGTATGATCGGCTGGTTCCTCTGGTTGTAGTTGTTGAAACTTCGCATACTGGAGGGGCCATGTTGGCTGAGCGGTTAGACTGCTCGCCTCCCACCATTACGATCCTGGTTCAATCCCCAGCCGGGTAACTCCTGAATTATCGCAAGTGGGAATAGTGCCGGACAATGCCGCTGGTCGGTGGGTTTTGTCTGGGAGCTCTCTTTTTCCCCGCCCCTGCGTTCGGCAAATACTCCATTCTCACCTCATTTGACCCTCATCAGCTCTCAAGGCTTCGTTGTTAAGATCCACCCAAACCTCCCAATTCAACTCCGCATGCTGGAGATGTTAAGCGTAATCCCTTCCCATTGGTGAATCGGCGAAGCGAACAGTAACACAACTCCGGCACAGTCCTAGACAGGCTGTGAAATTGGGAAGTGGTAGAGCACAGAAGATGCACGATCGCACAGGTTTAAGCTTCGTTGTTCTGGTTCAGAAAGCTTGTTAACTTGATGTTGATTGTGCTGACTGTGCGTATTTCACTCCCTGGCCCACGGGGGTGGTGTTCGGTTTTAGATCTAACGGTAATTCACTGGAGACTAGAGTCTAATTAACCTTGGGGAAAGGCATCACCAATGATGGATCCACACTGACACGATAAAATAGAACCTCGATGGCAGCAGTACGCCGGCCTCCCAGCACAAGTTCCATCCTAGTAGACTCAATGTCTGTTCTTCGCGTGTTGTAAAACTGCCGAGCGTTCAAGCGATAGATCGGCTACCTCACAGTCTCTTTGTTCTCTATCAAATGTTAGAATATCATTTCATGTCGCGTTTCGGGACGATAAATGGTCACCATGGGTCCCAGCTCAGAAGCGCAGCATTTTGCCATAGGTCACAAATCCCCCGTTCTTTTATGCTTAACATGGCGTGCAAAAATGCAGTGTGTGACATGGAACTTACAACGAAAGCAAATGCACAAATTTGTCCTTCGTCATCTTTAAAATTCTATCCAAGTACTCATCCAATACAGCATGTAAAAACACAACTTCCGGCTTGTGTATCTTCCTTATTATAATGTACTCGTATAGTCGGTTCACGACTGGAAGAAACTTTTGAAAATCAACTTATGAAAAAACACCCTAGCCGTTAGCGACATGCATATAGCATTACAAACAGCGGCGAGCGCGGATACAGTATGCCGTCAGGTTGCCAGCACAAAGAGAGGAAACAGTTCCAAAGATTTAACATATATGTTAATTTATCGCTTACAAATGGGTGTCGAAAAGACTTGTATCTTATTATACCAATTATTAATGCCGTGATGCTAAGTATTTGGATTTTAACGCGTCTTGCATAGTCAGATGATCACACTCAAGGTGAAAGTAACGTGGCCATTTGTTTACTAACCTTCGTTCCTTGTGTTGTTGGCGGGGTGTGGTTGACACACGTGCCAAAGAATTTGTGCGATTATCTTGTTTAACCTATAATAATTCATTTATTTGTCTTGTTTTACTAATATCCGCTCTTTATTATTTGGATTTTAATAACGTATGATTTTAATTTGTGGTCACTTTCTTGTTGTACTGATTCCTTTTGTTTTTATGTATTTCGTGCACGTGTCTTTCCTTTGCCACTCTATTCTAAAATTGCAGTATTTGCACATGAGAATTGTTTTCACATTATCGAAGACGTAGAATCCTTCACTTGGAAACTCTGCCGTCCTGTCGAAAACCGTCACAACCATTTTAAAATAACGTTTTACAATTGCGCGAAACATCCGACTCAGTCTACCACCACGCCATTTTAACGTCTGTAGCAATTTCGATCAATACTGATGATCTTGCCTTCGATGTACGAGAATTTGTCGAAAGTCACTAACAATCGATTGTAAGTAGACAACAACTATCGATTCATCAAAATACTCGCATTTTGAGTATATAGAATGAAATATTTTTCGCTGGCATCGCATATTCTTTTGTGTGAAATTCTCAAGATTAAAAACGTTACGCATGTGGAATATCCATTAATAATATATACATGACTTTTATAATGGGCACGTGCATGTACGAATACATGTACACACACACGGTGGAATGTAAACATTGCACGTAAACATTGCCATGTGACTGCCACATGGCAATGTTTGCTTACCTTGGCGGAAGGATACGAAATGGGCTTGAAAGTAGATCTTTAGCAGGGCTTCAAGAAAGTCTCTTCCAGTCGTGAACCGACTATAGATCTAATTGGCTAGAGAGTGAGGCTTAGCATTTGACGTTAAAAATAAATATCCTGATAAACACAACTGAAATAATTATTTGTGTAAAATAGTACTTATATAACGAAAGTTCTCCTGCTCTACGTATTCCAAATATAGTAGAGATTATACTACCCAATATTTCGACCTTCTGTGAAACTGGAACCAAATAGATTATTCAAGTAATCATATCGCAACTTTAGGTCACAATTAAATTCCGCCTTTATTTATAACACATTAATAAAATAGAATTATAATAAAAATTTTAAAATTATTGCATTACATCAACATAGCGATGTTCCGGCATTTTTCTTAGAAGCTCTACATGTTTCCTTTTTCTTTTATATCATCAGTGGTGTTTATATTTTCGTCGTTAACATGAGAGCTGATAGAGATGCAGTGATATGCTTTGTTTAATTTCGTTTGAAAATAATTTCTCTAGAAGAAGCTAGTCATACTAGAGGCATTACCATTGTGCCATAACTGAACAAGAAGAAAACTAAAATACTTGTTAATGGTTTCCTAAAACAGTCATCGCTGCTAGGGACCTTAAATATTCAGAGATCAAAAGGTTATGCAGTGTTCACTCTTTAAGAAGGTTTTTCCGATTTTCATGTGGGTAACTGCGCCTTTTGGAAAAATTACTTTTTTGTATTAAAATGTGCCATGGGATTAACCAGCCATGTCATGATATTTTGTCCGTTGTTATTCATGGGCTCTCCTGTATTCGGTTCTGTAACACTTTTCGAAAAATATTTATTCAAGAATTAGCATATGCAAAAGACACTTAAACTGGTTATCCTCTAACTTTTTCAGGTAGGTAAAAAATGTAATTTCCGGTGCTGGGGCGAACAATTTTTTGTGAGGATTCTTAGTAGTATGAGCATAAAGATTTATCGTATGTCGGGACCAAGCAATGGGTTTTTGTTTCATGTTATTAGCAGCAGCTGTTTATTTGAACAAGTAACACAGCCCATACAATGAATAATGACTTCCACCAAGCGAGAGACTACCCTTTGTATGCCGTCGTCTGCCGTTTACAATATACCTTATTTAAACTGCTTCTTGTGCAAAGTCCAGCGTATAGACCACAATGCATGAAAGGGTTAATTTTGCATATGTTAAATAAAAATTTAAATTATTACATGTATAAAATGCATAGAAATCTCGGTTTAGATTTGTCGACCTTTTTTACTGTTTATGTCTTCCACAAACCCGACGTGTTATTACAAAAATGTTACTTCTTTTTGTAGCTATTTTCAATATTTATCGATCAGTAATTAGTTTAATGACATGATATTGACAGACATGCACAAATAGTGGGACGGCTTATGTAGGCCTACCACACTATCGAACACTTGCATCTAATGTAATACGCCCCAGCAAGTGCGTACACCTCGATTTCTGAAGTGAGCACTTTGCACAATCAGAAAAACCGTCTTCCCAATGTTAAGTATATTTTAATTTCAAGTTCACATTCAAGGGTAACTTATTTCAACTGTTTATTTCAATTTTCAGTTAAGTATCCCAAATTTCTTGTTATTTATTTATTTAAATTTTGACTTTTTTAGGAGGGGTTGCAACCCCATAAACTCCTCCCTTGCATACGCCCTTGCACCCCTGTATACATGACTTCACTTAGGTTAGATCTCAAAAACTTCGTTGACTATAAAAGCCTACGGCAGCAATCCGCGAATATGGCGTAAAATTCCAAGGGCTCGCTTTACGAGCGTGGGAACATCTTGCGCGGGTTTGACACGCACCTTGGGCCGAGCAAGCAGTGCTGTATCGTCGCCTGATGAAATCCACACGTCTGACATGGGAATCGAGCCACCCACGTGCGCAGCGGGAGGAGAAATATCTCGCGCCGCTACCTGGCTCCGTCGTTTCGCGACCCCTAGTCCCGAACCCCGCATCACCCCTAACCAACCAGGGTAGGGTTGTCGGCGACGAACAGTGGGGGTCGCTCGAACACTGCAGGTGGTGACGGGGGATGGAAGGATATAAAACGGTCAAATAAAACTGAGTTAGGGTGCAGCCCACCCAGAATTGGGTGGTATATGAAGGGGGGCAGGTGGAGGGTTGCATGCTGGGTTAATACTGCCGCCTCTTCCCCTCACCTCCCCACATTCGTGTTGGGCACCGAGGGGGTTGTGCCAGTGGGGGTTGGTTTTGAGCCATCGCCCAGGGGGTGCTGAAGTTGTATCCCAGCAGGCGCTGAAAGCTTTAAAAATGTTTTTTTATTCCCGATGGGCGGCGCGCCGTTGTAAAGCGAGATGTACGCTCTGGTTCCAGTCCTGTGTTTGCCTACGGGCAAACAGAAAAAAATAAAGCCTCCAGCAAAACGTAACGGTNGGGGGGGGGGGTGTGAAAATGCTGTAATAACAAATAACAACTACTTGCAGAACGAGAAGATACGTAATGACAACTGCCCGTGGAGTGTAATCATGTCTGCCTACGGGATGGGGTTCACGTGTTTATGAGTTCCTTTTTGGGCGTACTCATATGGTTATACTGATGTGTATGAAGCCTCTTTAATAGTTCTCAGCCTATTAATGACGAGAAGTGCTGATTGTAAAAGTTGAGTTGAGAGAGATTTGGGCGGCTCTTAACAGCGAACTCGCCTCCCACTAAGGTGAACCGGGTTCAATCCCCAGCATGTTCACTCCGAGTTTTCGCAAGTGGGAATCGTGCCGGACGAGGCCGCTGGTCGACGGGTTCTCTCCAGGATCTCCCGTTTCCCGCCTTTTGATTCCGGCGCTGCTCCATGCTCGCCTCACTTCACCCTCATAGACTCTTAAGACCTCGATGTTAACAGCCACCTAAATCTCTTCATTCACTCACTTCCCGAGAAATATCGATGACCAGCTGCCTCGTCCGGCACGATTCCCACTTAAATCCGAAATGGCCCGGCCGGGGATTGAACCTTGTTCACCTTGGTGGTAGGCGAGAATTATAACCGCTCAGTCACCGCAGTCTCAATACTGATTGAGTTTTGTCGTAGAGTAGCATTTGCAAATTCGTGTGTGTGTGATAGCGACTATTGTACAGGGGCGATTTTTCCCCTTGAAACTGTATATTCTTCAATCTAATCGCTATCTATTAAACGAAAAGATAACCGACGGGGCGCATACCTTTTGTGAGTTATGAACTTCCCATATACTTTAACAAAGCCAAATATTCTGATCATTTGCAAAACAACTAACTGCTGAAAAGCACAGAGACATGTACGTCACTATGAGTTTCATGACCATAAGACCAAAAATGTATAGTGTAGTCCAATATAAGTGTCTGTACTTTCCCCTGCATTACTTATGACAAAATATGTGAGCACTTAATGATACGTGGTTAAAATTTGTCTTTTCACTTATTTTGTTTGACAAGTATGTTTACCCATTGTTAAAAATGGAATTATTTATTTACCTGCTGTTTTAAGTTTTTGTGAAATACAATTTTACATTTGCCACTATAGAAGTTTTAGTTAGCTTTTTGCCTTACTTCACACTACAGCCATTAAATCCGAACTTCCAAAGTAAAATTTTGTCCTAAACAACACAACACAAACTTTCACATATTAACGTTCCTGCCTTTTTTACAACTACCAAATAACGCACAGTTAAATTAAGTGCAAAATAAATGTAAAAAATTCGTAAAATGAAAATTTTCTGTAGTAATTATTTTTTTATTATTGTAAAACTTCAATTATAACTCATGAACGAAGAATTTCTGCATTATGGACGCTGCCTACCGGCTGGCAGCTGAAAAATATAAGTAGGAAATCCCATTTTAACGAAATTTCGCCTTAGTGCGTTAATTTTAATGGTGAGGTTTTCAAAAAAAATTTATTCTTCACGAATTTTTTTAGGAGAAGTTTCTTTCAGCGGAGATGTTTTCATAACATATATAGCGTGTTTACAAGGAATTTTTAAAATTTATTTTACAAAAAAGTTCATATTGCCTATCTATATTGAAAATATACGCTAGTAGGGATATTATCCCAAACAAACTTCTGAAGAATACATTTTGTTTAAAACACTTAGGTTTTAAAATGTACACACTGAGGCAAAATTTCCTTAAATTGGAATTTCGTATTTTAATTTAGCATCTGCCAACTATTAGGCAGTGCCCGCAATAGGTGCATTAAGAGGTGAAATCGAAACTTAATGCAACAGCCCAGTAGTATGATAATATACAGTGAGACATTGTATCTAATGTAACAGCACCAAAGGTTGGAAACAGTCGTGTTATTTGCTCCCCTTTGTCAGCGCCGTCTGTAGCGTTCTTCACCTCAAGCACCAGACTGGACGTTCTGTTTCGCGTTGCTCTTCTCTGTTCTTTCTGTACTCGCCCCTTCCTCCGGAGATGAAGCTCTAACCCGGGAGCGACTTGTGGCAGACAGTTTCTCTGGGGCCGAGCTTACAGACCACACCTTGTGGGAGCAGCTTGGACGGGTCATGGGCGGAGTTACCACACACCCGCGACAAAGATCAAGAATATTTGCTCTGGAAAAAAGACATTTCACTAAAAAGAAGGAGCGAGGAATTTCACTTCAACTGCTACAAATTACACTCAAGCGTATATTAAAAATGCTGGCGTATAGTGTTGTATAAAATGATACTTCGATGTCGTCGTGATAATTTTAACCATCTAGTGACATACTAATACATATAAAGACAATATATTTATTTGATTGTCATTAAATTAAACACCAAATCCAACACTACAATTCATGTTGGTTTAAATAATTCTGGCCTATATCGCAACAAACAAACTAAATGTGGTATGTGTCGGCCCGTACAAAATAGTTCACAGGTGTAATCAGCATGCCATTATATGCACAAAAGAAAACTTTAAATTAAACGTATCACAGTATCTCTACTGATAAAAAAATATATATATTACTCATTGCCTCAAAAAATCACATAACATTTGAATAATTCGAGATGTCCAACCTTGCATAATGTTTGGCAGCACTAATCATTGACCCTTGTTTTTCGGTAGACAGGTTAGAAAGGCAATGGCTTTTCTATGTTCGAAATATTTCATTTTTTGCGGTGGCTTGTGAAATTTACTTATAGCTTTAATCCTTTATTTTCAAATCCCAAGCACCTCCTTAATGTGTATGTATGTATGGATAAATTTTGATCTTAATTAAATTTGGGTAGTGGTAAATTTGTCTTAATTTTAGGACTCAGTTATCTCTTTGTCCGCATTGCAGTCGTATACATATCTTTGGTTAGTTATACCGCTTTGTCCACTATTTTTACCAGTGAGTTTTACGACTATTTGTCGTTCGATCTAGAACAGTGCTTGTGTGTGGCTTGGAAACTGCTGCATGGCAAGTGCACCGATGAAGATGCTCCCATCGATATCGCAGCAGCCTGAGGAAAGAAAGTATGGAAAATAATGTTTCTACAGGCATGCATAAAAGATAAAGATAAATTATTCTGCAACAGTGCATTCATTAATATTGATTACATGTTAAGGTGGAGGGATAACAACAGTTTTACATTTTTTTTGAAAATCTTCGTAATTAAATTTTTTGGTCGGACTAAAAACCCAAAGATTGACACGGTATAGAGTAATACATTGCAGAAGATTTGGAGTTTGTGTGGTTTCAGTTTTATGCGTATTTTCCTAAGTAGGACAAAATGGTTAAATACAGAGGGAACCTTCGAGTACGGTTGTAGATGTGAAACAAGAAATTGTGAAGAAGGGGAGGGGGGGTTTATTGAAATATTTATTAAGGTGTTCGCTGTGTCTTGACCACCTTAAGGGGCGCGTTTTAAATATCTTATATGTATATGTACATATACAGGATGATTCATGAGGAGTTACCGCCACTCACAGGGCTTATTCCTTACATCATCTGGAGCAAAATATGTCATATAAATATAGGTCGTATGCCTATTATTTATAGAGTAATTTGAAAATCAGCATACCCGCCCTACAGTGGAAAGGAGTTTTCAACACCTTTTCGGCATCTATGTGTGGTGTGGTGTCCTACACGATCCGCTGATTGGGCAATTCATTTCCCGGGACGCTTGACTCGTGTGGTGTATGTTGAATTTTTGCAAGGAGAACTACCGCGGTTACTTGAGGATATTCCGTTAGCAGTGAGACGTCGCATGATCTTCCAGCATGATGGTGCACCTCCTCACTTCCACCGTGCTGTGGTTGAACACGTAAATATGCATTTCCCTGAGAGATGGATAGGACGAGGCGGTTTTCACCCCTGGCCTCCTCGATCGCCAGATCGATATCACCGCTAGATTATTGCGTATGGGGATGGAAGAAGGATATTGTTTACCAAAGTACTGCACAAACACGCGAGGAACTACTTGCGCGTATCATGCATGCTGCTACAGAAATCAAATACAGCCGTGTGCAGCTACGTAGAGCAACATGTGCGATTCATAAGCGTGTGGCCAAGTGTATAGAAGTAGACGGAAACATTTGTGAACATCTTTGTAAACTTGTTAGATGCAATTGTTATGCTCAGCTTTAAAAAATACGGTCTGATAATACATCTCCGTATTTACTTCTGAAAGGGTTTTTATCTTATTCGTAATTTTTCAAATGTTTCGAATTACTCTATAAATATTGCCTATAGGACCCACATTTACGATGATATATTTTCTCCAAATGATGTAAGGAATAGTCCCTGTGAGTGGCGGTATCTCCTCGTGAATCATTCTGTGTGTACATATATATATATATATATATAGAGAGAGAGAGAGAGAGAGAAAGAGAGAGAGAGAGAGCAGTTACTTTAGTTTCAGAAAAAAATTTATGTGTGACTTTGTTATGGCATGGAAAATAGAAAATTATTTAATATTTTTAGAGACAACGATTGTTTGAATTCTGGTATTACTCTCATTACTGTAGTCATTCCCAGAATATTATAATTAATTCCCATTTATTTCACATGATAAACAAATACAGGTACTCAGTATTACAGTTATTTAACCATCTGAGTAGTAGGTTATGCCTTATCGGGGAATAAATTCTAGTAATGAACGCTGAATACATTTTACGTCTCAAAAACTGATAAACCCACAATGATTTCTATCTCTCGGCCTTTAACAACCAGGCAAATCAATATAACGGCTTCCCAGGACAGGTAAAAGACCAGTTGTGGACGGAAGAGGAAATATTGACGGTTTTCGAAGCGCGAAGATCTCGGAATAATCGCCTGACGCGACAAGACGCGGGTGCGATGGTTTCTTTGTCGCCGATAGCAGCTTCTCTTCTCCAGGATTCATTTCCGCTCACTTCCTCCACCCACAATTCCGCGTCATCGCTAATCCCTCTCGCCCCCTCTACATCGGCGGTATTTCTTATCCTCCGCTTCCTCCTCGTCACCGGGGATGAAAATGAGTAAAGAAGGCGAGTTTGTGGGGAGCGGGTGGATGTAGGGGATAGAGAAACCCGGAGCATGGCGCGCCCGCTTGGACAGCGAAACCAAACGTGGTTTCCCTCCGTGCGTCAACATTTGTCCGGCTAATCCGAGGGCTTGAATCTACACTAGAGCAAAGATAGGGACTTCGACAGGGGGGCACTGTGGCCCTGAAGAATGGCCTCAACTCATCACCTGGCACAAAGCCGCCTTTCGACAGTGTGTGCTCACCCTCCTTCTTCTACTTTCTCTTGTAAAACGTGTAACTATTCTGCACACCAGAACAGTATTTTAATATTTATTATTCCACATTTTACAACGTAATTTTTTTTAATTTTGTACATTATTAGGTAATTTTAGCTGCTAAATAGGATGTCCCACCTGGCACTAGTAAAATACGTCGTTTATTTTAAGCTCTTGTTTTAAATATTTAATTTAGATATTAAATTTTACGAGCAACCCCATTTTTGAGCATAATTTCCACTTCACTGTAAACTAAGAAATTGAAAATAAAGCGAGAGTGACAAAAACTGTTCATTAGGAAATACAGGTATAAAAAGCAGCTCATCGTAATAACAGGATAAAACTTTCGATAACTTGTATATAAAAAACTGAGTTCTTTGTTACGCTTTGTAGGAATCACTTGCTGGCATAGGCTTCCTTCACACTAGGGCCTTATTTAAGGTCATTCTAGATACCATTCAAAAACAGGGTAATGTCACTGAGGTTCTTGAAATAATGGTTGTTGGTAAATCGAAATTGTTTCCCAATAGTGCGAAGCTTAGAGTGCGCAAAAGCAAAGGAAATACCGGGTTGGCCACGGGTTTGGAACTTCAATTACATTGGTCTTCATACTCGACCTCTGGTCGCTATAAACTCGAACCTGCGATATTATTCAGTAAAATATCAGCCACTCAAAGTCAGTTAAAAGGTTGTTGCAGACTGGCCAATCGGTTGAATGAACGAGGCATCAGAATCATTTCTAGAGGTACGATGTAAGAAGAGCTGTTATTTTCTCGTTCACTCGTACTTTAGATGGAGACGTTGATATTTTGTACACAATAAATCACATTAAAAGTATTTTTGTTGACATCAAAATAAATGAATTTACTTTGTTATTCTTATATAATTGTGGAAGTGTGTGGGATTGTAGCACAGCCCAACACATTTGGTGCCTCACGCGTCGGCAAGGTGCCACTTTACTCGTTACTCTGTGCGACAACAAACTTCTGCCTAAAAATGTAACATGCCAAACGAAATTCTTCTCAAATAAAAGCTTTTTTTTTTTTTTTTTTAAAAACACGTATAGTAAAAAAGGAACAGCAGTCAAGTTGCCAAGTATAATTATTTGTTGCAGTAATATATGTGTATTGTAAATGTAAACCGCTTCGCAAAATTTTAAAATTTATCCTGTTAAAAGGTATCCGCTTTTTACAACGCCACAAAGCGAACTTTCAAATAAGTAAGATTCAAACACCTTATTAATTAGTAAGTTGCGGCTAATTTTAAGTGCACCCATTTTCACTGATTTCCCGCAATTTTCACAATATCAAGTTAAGAGTGTGTTAACAAAGGGCACAGCCTTGACAACTTTTACTATAAGTCTGAGTCACCTTTGCAATAAAAGTTAGAAAGAAAGAAGTTGCATAGGCCTACGTAAATGTATGAATTTGTGACGTACACGTTTGAGCAATTTTTAAAATAGTTTTTTTTGCACTTAGTAACGCGTTGTATAGTTTTCAACGTCATAGGTTTTCCATANGTGACGTACACGTTTGAGCAATTTTTAAAATAGTTTTTTTTGCACTTAGTAACGCGTTGTATAGTTTTCAACGTCACAGGTTTTTCCAAAGTAAGAGAGAAGACGAAAAATTCTACCGGATTATTATGCAACACCGCACGTGGTATAATGTTAGTAAATAAAAACAAATGGTAGATATTTAATTTTTAAAAATGCTATTTACCAAATTTTGCGTTTTATAAGTTTTGACACATTAAATTAAAATCAAATAAATAACAATTACAAAGATAGTTTTTTTCCGTAAAATGAAATTAACGGCAAAACATTGCCGTTGACAAATCATTTTATTACGAAAGTATTAAAAAATATTGTGTATAGTTTGTTTACGGAATATCTTTGAAAATTATTTCTAAAATGTGTAGATTTTTGCATTCATAAATAGCAGACTTACAAAACCGAAGTAGTTAGAAATAGTCGGTTTGGCGCCAAAGACTGTGGCTCGAGGAGCAGGTAGCCAGAAAGTTGGTAAAAAAAAGTAAACATAATGTTCTTGCATTCCACTTCTACGGTGGCCATTTTGTAATCCAGTACGAAAACCACCTCCGCTTCCACTCCTCTTCGACGGCGGCCCTTCTGTTTTCAATGTGAAGCAGTGACTTTTTGTTGGGCAATGAGAATTTGAGGATTTGAGGATTTTCATGATATTGAATTCCATGCTGACGGTGGTCACTCATTGTGGGCAGTGACTCCTTTTTGGGCAATGACTCCTTTTTGGGCAATGAGGATTTGAGGATTTTCATGCTCTCGCATTCCATGCTAGGAGATTTTCTCCGAGTATTCCCAAATGCCTACCACAACAACCCGACTCAAAAATGTGTCGATGATCACTCAATGTGGGGCAGGGACGCCTTTTTGGGCAATGAGGATTTAAGGATTTTCATGATGTTGCATTCCATTCTAGGATGTTTTCTCCGAATATTCCCAAATCCCTACCACAACACCCCGACTCAAAAATTTGTCGATGATCTCTCAATGTGAGGCAGTGACTCCTGTTTTGGCAATGAGGATTTGAGGATTTTCATGATCTTGAATTCCATGCTAGAGGTTTTTCTCCGAATCTCCCCAACTCCCTACCACAACACCCCAGCTGGTCCCTACTTCATGCTCTTGCATTCCAAGCTCGGGGATCCCTGTGACAAAGCCCCCACTGGTCCCTGGGGTTCTCTCAGAGTCTTCCCAAATGTGATTATAATTTAATTCCTTCCTATTAGATCGTATAAGTCATGCTCTTGCATTCAAAGCTAAGGTTTTCTCAGAGTCTTCCCATGCACCACGATTTCTCGACTAGTATGTACTTCATGCTCTTGCATTCCATGCTAGGGAGTTTGCTTCAGACCATGGTGGTGCAGCTGATAGACAACTCACTTCAGGGGGGTCGCAGTGGTGTGGTGGGTAGATGACCTGCCTCTTGGGGGCCGTGGTGGTGAGATGGATAAATAACTTGCTTCTTGGGGCCGCAGTGGAGCGGTGGATAGACATAGGCTCAGGCGTGTCCCTACGACGATGCCCCGACGTCATGTCATAGCACCAGGCTACAGGCGGACTCCCGCGACCACACATGTTGTTTATCAAAATTTTCCGACACTTCTCTCTACCACGAATCACCATCGCCCCAGGCTGTGCTGCTCTTGCATTCCATTTAGATGGGGGCTGCGGTGGTGCAGTGGGTAGACTACTCATTTCTTGGGGGCTCGCTGTGTTGTGGTGGATACACGACTCATTTCTTGGGGGTAGCTGAAGTGTGGTGGATAGTAACCTTACTTCTTGGGGTCGCTGCGGTGTAGTGGATAGACGATTAACTTCTTGGGGGTAGCTGTCGTGCGGCGGATAGTCGACTCGCTTCCTGGGGTCATGGTGGTGTGGAGGATAGACATATCCCCAAGCAGTGCGGGACTTGTTCTAGCATTTCGCCGGGGGAGCCGGTGGTGAAGTCGATAGAAGACATGTCAAACTCCATGATCATGAACTCCATTGCGACTGTGGATCTGCGGTGGTGCAGTGGATAGACAACACACTGCATCAGGCGGTGTGGAGGCTTGCTCTTGCATTTCGGCGGGTGCCGAGGTGGTACAGTGGATTGACAATGCGTCAAACTTCACAGTCTTGTATTCGACTACTGTAGTGATGCAGTGGATAGATGACTCACCAAAATTCACACTCTACCATACATAGGCATCGCCCCCGGCAATGAAAATTATAACATAGTCATTTAGGCCCTATGCGATCATATAAGCATAGTTGACCGTAATTCCCGAACCGTTTTAAGATATAGTTGACAAATTTGTAACATTCATCACCCTCGACAAACGAAAATTATTACAGGGTCATGCATACACTAGGCATACTTATAAGCATAGTTGGTCGTAATTCACGAACTGTTTAAGATACATTCATAAAGTTCATAACATTGGCATCACCTCTGAAACGAAAAATTATTATTACAGAGTCATTTAAGCCCCTATGCGAACTTATAACAATAATTGACTGTAATTTCTGGCATATTTAATGTACAACTACCTAATTCGCAACATAGACATCACTCCCGACATTATCAGTTATCACAGAGTCATTTAAGCCCTATGCGAACGTATAAGCATAGTTTACTTAATTTCCAACATATTTAAGATACATTTAGCAAATTCATAAGATATACATCACTCCCGGCAGAGAAAATGCTCGCACGGTCATTTTTGACCTATTCAAACTTATAAGCATAGTTGATCATAATTTCCAACTGTTCAAAATACAATCGTCAAATTCGTAACATAGTTACCACCTCCCGACAACAAAAATGACTACATGGTTATTTATGCCCTTTGCAAACTTGTAAGCATGGTTGACTGTAATTTTTATTTGTTTATTTACCTTCGTTTCATTTTTTACATGGTAAAATTAAGGCAAACGCTTTTTATTACATTTAACCATGGGTGGGTGTTTACCCTTAGTCACGTGGTTTCTAATGTTGTGAGTATCTGTCTTGCATCTGTTTATATATATGTATATATACATATATACATACTAGGTGCATAATAGTGAAACTATATATATTTTAGTATAGGATGACCGATTCTGTTGCTATTCAGACTTCGAAGAGTGAACAGTGGCTAAGGTGAACACGCTCCTTATCTTCATCTATGGGAAATAATCAGGAAAGTTATTAATGTCGTTACTGTTAGAAGACTTTTTCTCAAAGCTGCCAAGCTCGTCGACATGAAATTGGTTGCTTACAAAATACTAAGAGTATTATAGTGTCATTTGAAAAGTGTAAATAATATTTTAAAATACATGATTGCTTTAAAAGACATATTACAACATGCAAAGATCTCCTTCCTCCACGAGTCAATCAGTATTTACTGAGAATAAAGCAAACTTTTGATGGGAAGATATCTACGAATGAAAAATTCGAACCATCAACATCATTAAAGGCAACGTACCTTATTATGAAAACCATGGTTGGAACAGACACATCTCCTAAACATCCATGCCACTACCACAACATGGCATTTGCATATGCCTGCAATGCGAAGACACACTTAAAGAATAAATGTAAACTGAATTCGTATCGCACAAGCTATCAATGTAATATATCCCAAGGTATGTTCACTCGTATAGACAGTTCAAACATACATATGAAAAAATGCAAACAACTTGTTTCTCTATATGCTAAGCAACAAAGTGCATTGTCAATGCTACAAAGTTGTGACGATCAGATGTCTGCTATACTAAGTATTGGTACACTTACATCACCAGCTAATTACATTTATGTGAACAATAAACGCAATATTTCACCAATGTAGAGAAAACAATGTTACTATCATGGTAAGATCTTTAGTAAAAGTAGTAACGCACGTCGAATTTAGAGATGTAAGAAAACACTGTATGGAGCTGGAGAGAGGTGGGGTTTATTGTTAAGTTGTTTGCCATTATTTGAAACTATAGCATAAACTTTTTCAAGGAACTGGGGGAAACAATTTGCAGCCGCATGGGGATATAGTAAACTAGATACGTTAGCTAGCTGAATTTATGTTTACAGAATGTATAATAAAAAGCTTAAATCCCCATTGACGAAATATGAAGATTTTGTAGAAATATACACTAATGAAAAAGATCGAATCGCCTTAGTTGTTATTCGAATTTCAAAGAGTGAACATCATCTCGAGTGAAGATGGAAAATACGTCAGAAAGTCATGTGTGTTGTATCTGCAAGAAGTCATTTACTAACATATGTAATGCTCGTCGACATGAAACTGGTTGTTCTATGAACATGAAGCAATCTACCTTAACATGTGAACAGTGCAAATTTCAATTTAAACGACGTGATAACTAAAGAAGACATCTTGAAACGCGTGATAGACTCTCTCCTTGCCAGCTAAGCGATGTAGTGTATTGCATACAGCTGAAAAAACATGTGAAGGCCAGACACCTGCTGCATTGGATACTGGTGCGCTGTCACCATCGACAACATCCGACCTGTACATGAATAGTTCACCACAGGCATCAAGATATTCATGTTACTACTGCAGCAAGACATTTAGTAAAAGTTGCAGTTCTCGTCAACATCAGAAATCTGGAAAATGTTTGAAGAAGACGCAATGGGCTTACTATACTACTTGTTGCTATAAGTGCTATCGTAAATTCTCATGTTATGAAGTAACAGGTGTTCCAGACAGCATGCGACGCAAAATAGACGACCATCAAGTAAAATTATGTCTTGAGTCGTATTACAACAATAGCAAAATATGTACCTTATAAAGCACCTACACCTGTATCTGTTGTAAACTTACCAAATGATAATGGAGTCATACTGAAATAATCTACATTCCTAGGTCTTATGAAGACGTATGTTGCATCTTATTCATCTTAGTCCGCCTGTAGCCTGGTGCTATGTCATGAAGTTGGGGCGTCGTCGTAGGGACACGCCTGAGCCTATGTATATCCACCGCTCCACTGCGGCCCCAAGAAGCCAGTTGTCTATCCATCTCACCACCGCGGCCCCCAGGAGGCAAGTTGTCTATCTACCACACCACAGCTACCGCCGAAAAGCGAGTCGCCTATCCACCACGTCACCGCGGCCCCAGGAATGTGGAGTCATCGTATGGAGCCACGAAATGCTTGAGCAGGAAGTATACTATCTAGTATGAAGGAATGAATTGATAATCGAATTTCGTATGAATCTGAGAAAAACCCGACGTCCAAGAAGCAAGTCGTCTATCTACAACATCACAGCGACCTACAAGAAGTTAGTCGTCTATCCATCACGCCACTGCGGCCCCAGGAATCTGGAGTCGTCGTATGGAGCCACGGAATGCATGAGCATGAAGTTCGAATACTGTCACCACCACCGTGGTCCCCAAAAAGCGAGTCGTCTACCCACCACACCACCACGACCCCCAAGAAGCGAGCCGTCTATCCGCTGCACCACTGTGGTACGGAGAAAACTCCCTAGCCTGGAATTCAAGCCCTTGAAGTAGAGACTAGTCGAGACATCGTCGTGCATGGGAAGACTCTGAGAATGCAAGAGCATGATGTATACGATCTAGTAGGAAGGAAATAAATGATTATCGCATTTTGGAAAACTCTGAGACAAACCCAGAGACCAGTTGGGGCGTCGTCGCAGGCATGAAGTAGGGACCAGTCGGGGTGTTGTGGTAGGTATTTGGGAAGACTCGGAGAAAACGCCCTGGCATGGAATGCAAGAGCATGAAAATCCTCAAATCCTCAAATCCTCATTACCCAAAGAGGAGTCACTGCCCCACATTGAGGGATAATCGACAAATTTTTGAGTTTGGGTGTTGTCGTAGGGATTTGGAAAGACTCGGAGAAAACCTCCTAGCATGGAATGGAAAAGCATGAAAATCCTCATTACCTCATTGCCCAAAAAGGAGTCAATGCCCCACATTGAGGGGTCATCGCTAGAATGGAATTCAAGGCCATGAAAATCCTCAAATCAACAAATCTTCATTGCCCAAAAATCAGTCACTGCCCCACATTGAGGGATCATCGACAAACTATTTTCAATATATCTCCGAATAATCACGCTACGCCTCGGGCTATGAAAAGTTGTTGTAGGGACACCCGATGTCTCTCCACCGCTCCACTGCGGCCCCCAAGAAACGAGTTGTCTATCCACCTCACCACCATTGCCCCCAAGAAGCCAGGCGTCTATCCACTGCACCACAGCACCCCAGACAGTGAGTTGTAGCACAAAATAAGAATTTTAAATATGTTTCCTAAAATCACGCATCACCTGGGGATGGGTGTAGCCATTGTAAGAAGAATTTATCGGGTCACGTCGGCAGAGCCTGAGAGCATTGTAGCAGAAAAACATAAAATGTCCAATACGTTTAGAAATATCAAGCATCGCCTGGGGATATGGATATTGTCATTGCAAAACGAATTTCTCGGGTGACGACGGCAGAGTCTAATGTATTGTAGCAGAAAAGTATCAATTTTCTAAATACGTTTCCAAATATCACTCATCGCCTGGGGCTATGGGGTGTTGACGATAAAAAGGAATATCAGTGTATTTCTGAAAACCACGCGACGCTTTGGGCTATGACATGAAATCGTGGAGTCGATGTAGGGACGCACCTTAGGCTACGTCTATCCACTGCTCCACTGCGGCACCCAAGACATGAGTTGTCTATCCACTACCACGCCCTCCAAGAAGCGAGGCGTCTAACCACCGCACCCACGGCCCCCAATAACCGATACATCTATCCACTGCACCACTGCGGCTACCAAGAAGTTAGGCGTGTATCCATTACATCACCACGGCACCCTGTAGCCTGGGGCCTGTCATTAGCTCCCCCAGCGAGAGCCGTTGGTGCCAAATATACATTAAGTCATGGCGTCGACATAGAGACATGCCTGAGGCTATGTGGTAAAAAACATGGCCACCATGGATTGTTTGAGGACTGCCGCAGCCTCGGACAGTGAGTTGTCTAACTACCGCACCACTGCAGCTCCATGTTGTTATGGAATGCAAGAGCATGCAGTTTTGCATGCCATCTATCCACTGAATCACCGCGGTCCCGCTCGAAATGCAAGACCATGTCCTCCGCACAGCCTCGGGTGATGGGCGCTATTGGGGGACATCCCGTAGTCTGGGGCTATATCATGATGTCGAGGGGCGACGTTGTAGGGAGACCCCTGAGGCTGTGATGTGGCGTCGTTGTATGGAGACGCCTGAGGCTATGTTGCGCAACAAAATGGCTGCCATGGAATGTTGGAAAAAAAAATTTTTAACTTTTGAAACAATTACAAATAATTTTTTTTAATTTTTTTAAAAATTTTGAAAACAAAATGGCCGCAGTCAAAGAGGAATGCAAAATGAGGTGGTTTTTGTATTGGCTTATAAAATGGCCGCCGTGGAAGTGGAATGTAAGAGCATGATGTTTACGGTTTTCTTACCAAACTTCTGGCTCCCTGCTCCCCCCAGTCACAGCCATTGGCACCAAACCGACTATTTCTCACTACTTAGTTGGTTTACGGAATATATTTGAAAATAATTTCTAAAATTTGTAGATTTTTGCATTCGTAAATAGCATACTTACAAAACCGAATGCTAATACAATTACGATTATATAGCCTCAAACAGAACCATAAACCTTTATAATTTTGGAAGACTGTTTTGAACAGTAGCGCGAGCTATCAAAATTATGATAGCACCAATATTACCNGAAAAAAAAAAAAAAAAAAAAAAGCTACCAATTTGTCAAAACAGAATTTCAATATTTACACTCGTTACGAAATCTATTAACATATATCACATTTTAAACAGCAGACTTGTCCTGCGATGCTCAGGTATTACAGGAAACAATGGCCGTCGTACTTACAAAAATATTGCAGTAATTTAAAGGAAAAAGCTTTTATTTATTTCTTACAAAAAGTGTTAATTTTTAATTTTATGTCACGGAAATTAGTTCACATCAAAGGAAGAACTGCCGTGATAGTAATGCAATTTCTTATTGAAAATTGCACATTTTCATTTTTACATGTAGTAGAACAATACATATATGGTAGGAGCAAAAAATATGTTTGTCAGAAACTCAAGCAATATTGACGCCAGTACGCATTTCACTATTAATTATTTTACGATTATTTTCTAGTCACGTCTATACTGGAGTGAATATGCTAAGAATTTGTTCTTTTCATATACGCTAATTCGTCAAAGGCAAATTACTCAAAATGTAATACTTTATTTTTGAATATACGAAACACTTTCCAACCGAAAACTTTTACTAGTATTTTCAAGTTTTTTTCTTTCACCACAATATGCAAAAAAAAAAAAAATCCTTTGCCGCATACAAATAGGATTTAACTCGTTTACCGATCAGAATGAAAGCTAGCTCGTCCGTATTCCCAAATGGAAAATTTAAACGGGAGACAAAAGGGTTTTTTATTTTCATTGACGAATTGGTGGTATCGTACGTAAGCTATTCACACATTTCGAGTTTACAGTTTAATTCAATCAGGGCACAGTGTGAACTGGTGGCTTTTACATTCCGTTTCAATTGTCCTATATGTTTTATTCTGTATAGCAACCTTCCACTTCCTTTATTGTGACCCGTACAATTCTGCTCCACACGCTTTGCATTTGGAATCCAATGAATTTCTATTCTGTGAATGATCTTTTTACCGTCCTAATAGCCCAGCTTTGCGTTTGGAGTCAAGTAATTTAGTATTTTGGCAGGAAATGACATTTTTGCATCTACCCTTTCATGCCAATTTAGGAATACGTAATGAAAATTACTTTCATTACCTTGACTTATTGATATTGTATTTTAGTAGAATCACTAAAGGAATGAAACATTATTTTGCTGATGGTAATAAAATTATTAAGACGCCTGTGTTTTTTCTTGCACTAGGATCTTGTATCATAACTCAAATGGTTCAAAGAAATAATTGTGTTCCCCAAAACGAATAACCCATTCGCAATAATCGCCGAGATATCCTGGGAACTTATATTTTTGCCTGCTTTATTAATAAGTATTTATTGTTAATTAACTATTCTAAATTCCGTCTCTATAGATTACTTGTCACGTATAACGCAGATCTATGTACATATAAATAAATAGATACTGATGAAGGCATTCTAGTGCTGGAATATAAAAATTGATTTCCAGATTCACGGTGCAAACAAAAATGTCTATATTTAATTCCTTTTAGCAGAAAGCTTTAAGTCTATATGCTACAAATTCGGCAGAGATAGTTGTTTCCACGTCATAAAATTTTTGCAGACTATTTCTTAACGCATCTCATATCGTTGATAATTTTCGTATTTGTTACATATTTTTCTCTTAATTTTACAATATATTATCATTAGGTGAAACGTATCAACGTTGGAAATATTATATCACCTTCAAATAATTTTAACTAATTAAACGTTATGGCTATTTGCATGTTACGTTTAAAAGCCTTAACTATTATAGTAGAAATTTCCAAATTTTTCCTCATGAAAAATTAAATTAACATGCAATCAAGTAATTCCATAAGGCAGGTAAGACGTCGTCGACTGTAAGATAATTGACACTTATACGGCCAGTTTGTTAGTTACAATGAAAGGACGCATTGAAGGCCACAGCAGCCATGCCTTGGATTGCGAGAGTAATGAAAATTACGAGTGCAGGTGGCGTTTTCTCTAAACTAAATAAAATGTATTAATTTTCCCAGTATATATAAATATCTCATAACGATGCATGCGGATTCTCGTACGGCACTGGAAGTTACGATTACAGTGGCCTCCGAATCATGCATTTTATTACTCATTTACTCAAGTTATGAATCATGTCGATGATGAGCATCGATGAAAGATGGGAAAGTTAAATGAGTACTTTAATGGCGGCAGTATAAACGCACGTTTACAGTGAAGCTGGAAATTAATGTCAATTCACTATTTAAGCCACTCTCTTAATGGTGTACGGCTTACATTTTTACTTTCGAAGCGGTGGATCAGGTTTCGAGTCCTGACACCAAGCCCTGGATTCTTTCAAGTGGTTTGTGGATACGACTAAGCCCCACTGTGCGAAAGAAATGACAAACTACTAGAATTATCCTACCAAGTGGTCTATGAATGACTACGTTATCCACAGCCACACTGAGAAAAACTTTTTCTTGAATCAAAGTTTGTTTGGTGTCCCCAAACTAGTGGTTTGTACAAGGGCAACAAGATATTTTGGTGTGGAACTAAATAATTTTGTTGTTCTTGTTTGGTTGTCCCACACGAAGATTTATTTGGTGCAACTAACTATTTTCTTGGCTCTACGTGCATTAAACAGTTTCGACTAATAAAAGACCGTCCGAGATTCAAACTTACAGCGTCTAAACCTAAGCACTGCGCCCTAACAGTCTCAGGTAAAGTGACTACTAAAGAAGGTGAAATTTTTTTATACACATATAATTGAAATCCTGGACAATGTGCATAAAAAATGAGTATTTAAAATTTTACAGCTTTGCTTTTTATTTTCTAGTTGAAATTTTTCAGTCGGATGTTTACACCATTCTTAAGCATCAATAAAATGCAGTAACAAAACACTGTCACTATCATAATTGTCGCAAAAAATACAAACAAACTCTCAAGCTGTATTTTTTAACAACGACAATCAAATGAGTGGGCATACAAATATATACAGTTGATACAACCAAATATTTAGCTGTCAGGACCNCCCCCAACGAAAAATACAAAGAAAATTTCAGAGCCAACGCTGAAAAATGGTAGAAGCATCGACGAAAAATATTAACAGAAATATTAAGAAGTAAACGCCCCACCAACAGAAAATATTAGCAAAATTTCAGAACCAACGACGAAAAATACTTACAAATACACAAAAAAATGCTCGCACAGGCACATAACAATACAGACGCCGACAAAAAAATGTGAGGACATTGCTGAAAAATATTAACACATTCAGAGAAAAACGCTTACACACATGCATAGAACTATACAGACGAAAATGAAAAATAAGTCATTCGAAGCCCCCTACAGGAGTAATACAAACCAAATGCCACGATCAATGATGAAAAAATGTAGGACCAAAGACGAAAAATATTCGCAGAGAGATGCAGAACTTGGCACCCCACCAACAACAGAAATTGTTAACAAAAAATTAGGAACGACCAAAAATACTAACAAATACAGAAAATATGCCTTCACAGACAGAGAAGTATACAGACACCAATGAAACATGCACCGTTCGAAGCCCCTAACAAAGCCAAATTCCAACCAAATGTCAGGACCAACGATGAAAAATATTCGCAGAAAGATGCAGAAGTATACACTCGTCTTCCATCATGGTGTTTTCCACGCGAGCGGACTTCGTGAGAGCTGCTCGGCGGACCTTGCACCAGCCCCTGCGATGCGGCATGTCGGAAACCGAGGTGGTGCATCCCTCGAAACACTACTTGCACTGGAGGTAGCCCCATATGTCTTCGTCCTGCTGTATGTAGGCCGGCAAGTACTTGAATACAGTCGAAATTTCGTGAGGTACGTAGACCAGGAGAAATTCTTTCGGCAGGTAAGGCAACTCGTCCCATTTGTCCATGGCACTAAGGGAACGCACCCTTTCAAATTCTACAATGGCCGAAACGGTTTTATGGCCTTTCGGACAACATGCAAATATTTTTCTTTTAAAAGAGTGAGAAAACGACTGCTTTCCCGAGGAGACTTGGGGTACGCCTTATAAAGAGTTCAGGAAGTGGGGAATACACTCGCGCTTGTGACTAAAGTAAGTAGCTGATTGGTCAGAACGAAGGTTTTCCGAAAACGCACGAGAAATTAGCAATTGAGAGAGATTGTCACGTCACTTGGTTAGTCAATGGGAATCATTGGAGGGGATGGAGTATTTGGTGGATCGAACGAATGTAAGTAATTAACAAATTAAATATTATATACGAACAAATGTGAATAATTGGTGAAGTAAACATGACTAATTGGTCGATCGAAGATGAGTAATTAGCCAATGAGAGAGATTGTCACATGATGTGGTTAGCCAGTGAGAAACATGGGTAGAGTTCGAGCGAACACATCTAATTGGTCGAACGGAGGTTTCCGAAAACACGCGAGCAATTAGCCAATGAGAATCTTGGATGGGAAGGGAGGGGTTGGGCCAATTAGCCAATGAGAATCATGGGTGGGGTGGAGGGTTTGAGCCAATTAGCCAATGAGAATCATGGGTGGAGATGGAGATAATGTCACTAATTTGTCGAACGAAGGTGATTTACTGATGGGGCAATCGGGTAATTAAATATATTGGAAGGGAGTGTGATGGTGACGGCAGTAGAGGGGGTAATTCTTCTGCCAGGAGTGGCGCTAAAGGAACCTCTGGAAGTGTAACATTTTGAAAATAAATTTTTAATAATAAATTATTTTAAATATATTTTTTATAATTTAAAAAATAAAGTTTTAATATATTTTTTTAATTTTTGTATGCTTTTTGGATTTTTTGGGAGTTTTAAAGGTGATAGGTCAGCGGGGTCAAAGTCAATGGTCAATGTCACAGACATCCAACATTCCGGACATTCCGGACCGGAATGACAGAGCATAATCAGATCCGAGCTCCAATCCCAGATCCCGATATGCCCAACTCGCCACTTTTCTACTACTTACAAATAAATATTTTGTTGGCTAAAACGATCCTTTCTCTCAGTGCATGGCGTCGCCTGGGGTTCCTATCTGTAGGGACACCTGATATTCGCGATAACAGTACCACACAGGCTAACCACCTCGATATCTACGTCCATTCCTGCAGTTTACATTCGGTAATTGTCTGTGTGTGTTTTTGAGAAGGAACTGTAGTGTTTGTTTGTAAGGGACAGTCATAATAAAGTTACTCATGTACTAGACGTCTGTGATTTGTGGGCAGACACCTGAGACGCGTGGCAGTTATCATAACTGTCTGATCACAAAAATGAATATGAGATTAAGTGTTTTGATATACAACTGGCAGAAACTTTTTCTGCGAAAATCGGGTGTCGCTATAAATACCAACCTTCGGTCTGTCAGACCGTCATAACGTGTCCTTATTTCAACTTCGTGCAACCGGAACTAAGAGTTTGTAGTCACACATTAGCACGCCTTACTTGTATTCGGAAGGTTCTTGTTTCAGTCCCTACTCGGCTATGTTTTTTACTAGTGGTTTTCCGTCCACTTTCCCGGAAAATGCAGCTATGATGTTCGCCTTTCCATTCCGCCAGCTATTAGAATAGTTATTCGCTTACACACTGACTATAAACATAATAAATAATACTTTTTATTATTATTAAGTTGTTCAGGGAAATGTATTGCATTTGTTTATGCCTTTCCAAAAGTTTATCAGTACAAATAATAACACCCTTGATATACTGTATATTCCACTGCATTGTTTATTGATAGTCTTATAAGCATTTAACAAACTTAAGACTTTAAATTAGTAAAATCACTAACGAGCTCACTTCGAGTAAGTTACAGTATTTATATTACTTATGTAATTATTCTTCTACTTACTGACATTCTATGGTAAACGTAGTCAGCCACAATGACACTTAATCATTTACAAAGAAAGCTTCTTGTTCATAAACACACCGCAACCTCTACCTCACCAGCTGTGTCTCCTACAAATTACGCGTTTTTTTCCCTCCGGGTTGAATGGTCGTTTTTACAGTGATATGTGTGGCTTTCGCATGTCGATAGTGGCATGTGTACATTTTTCTCTACCTCGAAGCCTCCGTGTGTGCCTGGCAAGACAGCTGCTCCTAACATTTGCACGGGAGACACTGCACCAAACAACTGCAGAGAAAACGCGCCTCGCGGTGTATCGTCCCAGCTGAAAAGCTGCCAACTGCAATTGCATTGCGTTGGTATCAAAAGCCATTTTACCCTCTATCTTTCCCTAGTTTCCCGTGGTTTTTTTTATGTTTTTCGGCAAACCTTCTGACTCTGCGGGTAACACGGCACGTTGCTAACACGTCACTCGCTTTAATTTGTAGTTCGCGGTGCCATTAACGTAACCAGTGTCGACTATAGTCCATTCAGAGTAACTTCCAACTTTTCTGAAGCCCTGCTTAAGTTCTACTTCCAGGATATTTCTCCACCGCATGCAAACAGAGCTTACCAGAGTTTAAAAAATACACCAAATGGACAATGTGCCGCATTCGTGCGCACTCAGAGTGATGATATTCTGCATACGAACTATTTATTACAAGGCATTACCAACACACGCATTTTATCAGTTTTATTCATATTAATTATAAGTGAATATTATAGGCTGTATGTAAAATAACTATAATATTTCAACTCAATCATAAATAAGGTACTTTCATGCTGACACAAGTACAAAACGCTTGTGATACATTACATAATTAGGAAACAAACAAATACGTCATCCACAATATGATTTATACAATAAGAGTGAAGAAACTGCGAACAGACTATAGTGTAATTGCGTATATCGGTTAGCAAGTGACATACGTGATATATAATATGTCAGATGTACGCAAAGACAAAGACATTTCTACTTCTCGTATAATCGTTGTGGTAACATGATTATTTCACCGTTAAAAATATAACCAATTACATGTTTCTCTGTGCGGAGATATTTTGGCACGTATGAGTGAACTTTCAAAAAAAAAATTAAAAAAATTTTACATGTAAAGGCTGTTATACAGAAATGAAATTTTTTTTGCTATTTTTTCTAACGCTGAAGTCGTGGTGGCGAGAAACAAACTTTCATTCAACTAATGACTCGGAGACGAAAGAGAATTTTTTAGAAACATTCTGAAAATTTAAGCTCGCTTCTCTTGGCGCTCGCCATTTGCGGCCTTGTGTTGGTGCGAACAGTCGTGTATCCATCTCTCAATAATCTGGGTTACCTGTCGGAAATGAAGGCGCTCGAGTCAATATCCCAGAAAGGAAAACTTTCCTCGACAGAAGCTTCCACTGACAGTACGGCTTTTCCGCAAGGCGATTACAATGTGCCTCCTCGTATAATAGGTCAATTTTCCTAATAGCGCCATTGTGTGGCGCCTCCAGGCCTTCCTCCCCCCCCCTCGCTTTTTATATTTTTTTTTATCACGACGTCTGGGAGCAGTTACATGGGCAAATAGCGCCAACATTTTTCCACGACCTGTCAAAATATTCCCCTCTCTTTTCCCTATTTTTTTGGGTCCTCTAAAATTGAATGAGTAGCGAGGTGGTTAGTTACCCTGTGATTTACAAATCTTTCGTAACTGGTTGGTCGTAAAATCCTTTTCCTTTGTTTTTTTACCCCGGGAGGATTTGACGTAAGTAGATATTACGTTTGCGAGTTTCCACTTTAATTTGTCCAGAGAGAAGTTAACGATCAGGACAAGTGACGCCATAACGGGATATTACCCAAAGAAAATAACTTGAAATACGTAATGTTGTACTTTTAAAATGCCGCGTTGTACAAACAGCTTGCTTATTTACAAATAATAGTTTTTACTTTCAAGTTCTTCAACGAAACCCATTTCATTTGTAATAAAATGTCCTCCTTGTCATAAATATAATGAACGGTAGCTTGTGGATATATTCCGATAAGTTACATTAGATCGACGGAACTTGAACTAAGATAAACACCTCAAAAGCCACTTTTATACTCTTGACTGAGTGATTACCTTAGAATGCTGTAGGCCCTTAAATAATAGAAGCGTTTTTCCTGACTAGAATCGAGATTTGAGAATTGAATATTTAAACCTGAGTGACATAGATCATATATAAAGAAAATAGAATTTAAATATTGCATTTAAATGTAAATTTGCGAAAAAGTAGGAAATCTAAGTTGAAAAGTTAATAAATTTATTTTGCTTGCAAGCAAAGCTCAATATCGCAATTCGCCAATAAGATACCTACATTCGTCTCCAAACGACTTACTGCTCCTAAAGCCTGATTTACACGCGTGTTTAGATGTTTGCCTGACCAGTAGGTTATTAGGCATACCTCAAAAATTCCAGTTTGCCACTGGAACTCGGCCGGAATCGCTTACATGTGTTTAGCTAATAGCTACTGTGGTTCAGTAATTGACTCCCACTGTTGAGTCAGCTACTTACTTTTCTAGCAACTCGCATTGTTAGTTTTCACGTGCGGGCAAGTTGAAAGAAAATATAATTGTTGTCGTAATATTGTAAACATAGTGTTTGAAAGGCACAAGTTTCTTTACTTTCTTCTGAACCTTTTTTCAAGTAAATTTTGGAATGTTGGTCTCTGCTAGCGTGTGCATTTACATAAATAGTGGCTTGTGGATATCAAATAATATTTGGTGGGTGAAGGCCAGTGTGCAAGTGAAAGAAATTTTTTTATGATAACTCTTTTTTCAAGTTACTGGAATGCTATAGCCGTAACTCGTCTGTACGAGCCACGCACTCTACCTGTTTACACGAGGGAAGTAACTAGATATCAGTTACCGGCCAGCTCAACTTGACCACTATGTTCTAGCTATTGAACACGTGCAAACCGGGTTTAAAACACAAAGGCCGTATTCAGCGACACTTTGAGCCACTCACCCATTTTCTGTGACGTAATTATGCTCCAATGGCCCTAAGATGTCCCTGAGGCGCGACAACGGTTGACGTATTTGCAAACGCTGTTGGGAAATCGTTACGTCCGCCAGAGCAAGATAGTAATAGATTTTCTGCAAATTCACTGGCATGATGATGGTTTCGGCATTGCCTATGTTAATTTTCCTTGTTTATTTGCTCCTGGAAGAAACGGCTGTGGCGCGATTCTCATTTTAATTGCAGCGTATCGGGAGCTCAGTAACGTCATCATCGCTAACCGGACGTAGTGGAGTTAACGATATTCTGATAGGCAGGTGACCTCTACGCGTCGTGCAATGGCGAGTTCCATCCCGCTTGTTGTTTCCACCACAGGACCATAAGTGGGTGAGAATAGCGCTGCTGGCCCGTTTACAGTTGAGGAAGTGTGGTTTGTCGGGACTAGGGTCATGTGTCAATTCGCCGAGAGAGTACTCTATCGTCTACTCTTGACGCCACAGAGTCATTTCTGCTCTCCCAACTTGTGGAGAGAGGCGAGAGAGAGAGAGAGAGAATGGACGACGATGTTCACTCGCTGCTCACTCTCGCATCCTCTCTGGCAGCCACGTTGTTTTAAAGTTTAATCTTGAATATCCAGACACATATTATTTGTTTATACAGCAGTGTTAGAAATATTCTATTGACTTACCTTAATCATACCGATTGTGAAATGTGTAAAATCATCAAGATTGCGTATGATACGGAACATTAAGAATAATATGTTGTGATTATGTTCATGTTTAGTTATGGTTAGGTATGCAGATATTATTAAATACTCTACTTTTCACATAACTGTTAAGATTTTACACTCAAATATACGTGAAAACAATATAAGTTAATATTTAAAAAATTACTCTTTATCTATTCCAGTAATAAGAAAGATGAGCAATGACTTCTATTTCACTATTTCTTACCTTTCCCGTCAGAGAAATAATGGCGAAGGCTCACAGAGGGCACACGTCTTAATTCGTTGCAGTGAGTCAGAGTGAATAGTGACAGTGAGTTCACATTCAAGTTGGGACATGGCATAAATAGTTAAACAAAATTACTGCCACTTCACATATTTTTCCTGCAGAATCGGTTTTATTACTCTATTACGAAGCCCTCGCTCCTTGTCTTTTGTCTAGTCTCTACAATAAATGTATATACTTAATATTTATCATAGGTTGTGGATAGTTTCGTCACCCTAATTGGGAGATTTGTTAGAAGCTATTTTTATAATCACATACTTAGTCCTTTTATTATTATGTGACAACTGTAACTATTGCATTAGTCAGTTTTATCTTAAGAAAAACAGTAATCGGCAAGTAGACTGTCAACATTGTTCACAGTTTAGAGAAACAAAGCTAAACATACTATTGGCACATAAATGCCCAGGATACGTTCTGGTATATTTTGTCGTTTCGTTCAAGTCAATAAATGACAACGAACGATCACTTCATGGTCTAAAATTAAATCTGTTACTTTTGTTTAGAACGCAGGGAATCGTGTAATCTAAAAATGGCAAAACTAACATCCTTCTTGCTTTTGTGTGAAAGCATTAACACGTACCTTCTTTAAGAAATAGTTATACACTGAGTGCGTTGAAATAAAACTCAACTCATTTCTCGCCGTCGAAAGCAGCAACGATTTCTCATTCGTAACGCTCCTATGAATATATGTATGTTTGATTGTATCACTATGTGAAGTTTGATGTTGTATTTTCATTTCTTTAACAGATTCCTGGGGTGCAGAATTTGCATTCTGCAATGCTAAATCAAGACGGCAGAAACTTTTGCTTTCCTATCTGGGGTAAACTTTTTGGAGCAAAGAGGCAGTTAAAAAAATATGAAATGACACGGTTATTAAATACAATATTTTTAAGATTCAACTGAATACAGCTTTTGCTGTACTTGTAAACCTTTTGTAAATGGACACGTACACCTATCTAGAAAATCTTAATTGCAGTTTAGATATCGGGGTTTATAAATAAGTATATATAGTCTTTATATATAACTTAATATAACAAGGTCAGAGCGATATATATATATAGATATATATTCACACACACACACATATATATATATATATATATATATATATATATATATATAGCTGACTATATTTCGAAAAAAAAGGTATCTAAATCCTTTGATTGCTCAAATTCATCATTTAAAAACATTTTTCCACCTCTTTGGCCAAGGATGGGTATGGTGTTTCTTCCGTGTCGCAAGGTTCCGATTTTCTTGCCAAGTGTGTGCGTTGTTTTAAAGTATCTTAAGGTTCATTTAGTTTGAAAGTTGAACCTTCTATTGGCCCATCGGAAAACATGAGTAATGACAGCCATTAATTATTAATAATTCCAGGTTGTTCGAAAACGTAGGGCCGAAATGGACGCTGTTCGCTTTTAATTCTCCCTGCATACTATTACAAGACGGAGACAAACGTTATATGCGCTGAATTTCCTAATACTAGGGAATTTATACGCAATTTTCAGCATTGTGTCAGGTATCATAGGGTGTATTTCAGTACAATTTATAAAGTGTTTTAACATCCATAATTTACAGGTAATTTTGTTGCGTGAATTGAAAGTGAGTTAAAGAACAGCGAGATCGTATCGTGATATGGTGAGCGCATGTGGTGTACACGCATCATCAGAACGGACAGTGCGTCCTGAATTTGAACAATTTCGTGTCTGAACCAGTCCTTCCAAGATGAGGAAGGAAAGCGACGCAAGCCAAGAACTGATAACAACGCCTTAAATTAATGCGTGGAGGTGCCTGTCAGTTCAAAGATTCCAGTTCAACCATTTCTTGCTGTATACAACAAACAAGGAACTTTAGAAAATGTGTACAACTTTATATTGTATGAAATGATGGTGCATCACGAACAGCCACGGCTGGAAATATGCAAAACCTGATGGTTCGTCACTGCTATGAATCTCTACTTGATCATACCGTGGCGCGTGTTTATAAGTGGATCCAGTACGATAATCGCATGTAAGGAGGGACAGTGGTTGGGCATTGGTGAAACCTGCATGAACTTGCCGGAGTTAAGATTTACGCCTCGCAAGGTTTTTCTGTTAGTGTGGTGGACGGAATTGGGTGCTGGCCATTACCATTTTTTTCATCCCCCTCGTGAAACCGTAGATTAAAGATGAGATATGTCTATGCCCATTTTCGTGTTCTGCACGTCACCAACATTGACACTCGTCCATGGTCAATGCAACTGTCAGAGTCACATGGATAACAGTGATGAACGTGTTTGTTTACGTTTCTAGTCACATTAATCTTAAGTCCCTAATCAATTCACATGCTCAGGTGTTGCAATCTATAATTAATATGTGTGCGCTGTGCTCGCGTCAAGCGTGCTTCTCGTAACCAGTGAACAGCCTAGTGTTTATTAGTAGATATAAGCATTAACCATTCATGGATGAGACGTGCAGAAACTTTAACGAATAAGATTTCTCACAAGGAAGACGCTCAAAACACTGGCCACTTATTCTTTGTTGTCTACAGCGCCAGCCATAAATATTCTTCATACGTCCTCGATCATGGACACCAGGACTAAACGGAGATAAACTATGTAAGAGGAAGTGTACTCACATCTCAAAACACTTGATTACATTAACGGTGCTCTAAACCAAAATCTTATCCTCGTTTTATAGTGTTATTGGCAGAAGAGTAATTCAACGCTGGAGTGAAGTTCAGTAGAGTGGAGAGATTCGAGCGGCTCTTAACATCGTTGTCTTGAAAGCCGATGAGGGTGAAACGAGGTGAGAATGGGGCAATCGCTGGAATGCAAGGGCAAGAGAATTGGGAGATCCCCCAGATAGACCGCCGACCAGCGGGATCATCCGGCATGATTCCCACAGGCAAACATCTAGGAGCGATCCCGCCGGGAATCGAACCCGGTTCACCTAGGTGGGCGGCTAGTAGTCACCGCGGCACATTCAAAAGTGGACTTGGAACAAGGAGTGTGGTTACTTTGCAGCTCACATACACACTGTAACCCATTTATTTTATTCTACGGGTGAAACCATTACCATTTTCTTATACTTTCGTGCATTAATCGCCTTAAGTGACCAGCAATTGTGTACAGCGCAGCCATTTTTGTCGATGTGAAGGGTTCTCTGCTTTAAGCGGACTACTCCAAACATCACTTGGAGAAAACTAATAACAGAATCTGTGAGACCTAAGATAGTAAGTAATCATGCACCTTCCTATTCTCCGGACTAAGTACCATAATAATATTACAAGTTAATGCATTTAAGTCAATTTCTTAAAGACAGGAGCTGTGTTCGAATTATTCACCAGCCAAGGGCCCTTACCTGGCTTCTTGCTTTCGAAACATGCATCTGTGCTGTAACGTCACATTGTCGCTGTCCGAATTCGCAGTAAGGGTGCAGATAGACCTTAGAATGACCCCTTCATCTAAGAGCACATGGGAAGTCCACTTCTTATGCCCTACACTATACGTGTTGTGTTTCAGTTGTTCATGCCTGTTTTACTAATCAAGATAGTATATTTAACTTTTTTTTGGGCAACCGAAAACATGTACGAGTGCAAGCTGATTAAAAAACTGAGTTGTCTACTCGACGCTTGCCGATCTTAAAAATGAGTGAGAAAGAGATAAGACGGTTTGAAGGATGAAACGAAAGCATGCCAGAACACTTTAAAATACGAACACCTCTGATATTCATTCCCAGTTCAGAGGCCTGTGTTCCAACTGCGATCCCTAGAAGTGAGAGTCAGTTATGGGTATATTCTGTTAATTAAAGATAACTATCGGTAATTAATGGATGTAAAATGAGCTGTCATCATACAATATTAACATCAGCCGTATATATATTTTTATTTGGAATGGTGTGATTCATGAGGATCACTATGTAATAAAGTGCTGCGAAGCGCGTGATAGTAAAGATATACCTTCCCCTTTGGACATTCTATGGCTAGCCTCTTGAATTTAAATTAAAAATTTTAACTTCGTTCGACTCAAGTAGGACGGTGCCGGTGACCACACCAATGACTCCCTCCACTAAAATACTCCCTTCAAATTTCCCCTGGCCCTCTCTCCACTGGCGCCTGAGCCATATGGGTTAATGTGACGAAGGCAGGCACACAAAGCATTCCTCGGTTTCGGGCGCGCCGGGCTCAAGATTTGTGGATTCCAGGCGGCCCCTGGGGTCTCTCTCGAGTACCCGGGTGCGGTATTCGGTCCCCGCCGCGGCGCTATGCGCCCATCCTCCCACCACGACCTCCCTTTCATTATCCCTTATCACCAACCCCTTGCCAACCCTATCTTCCCCGCCTCGTCGGAGGCCGATGTCGCAGCCCGAAATTACAGCCTTTGACGACCCCAGCCTTGTGGGGCGCAACGCGGGACAAGGTGCTGCTGTTCAGAATCTCTGGTAGCCGGGGTAAGTCGTGGTGGTGGCGGAAGTGGCTCCTGTTTCCCTCTCTTCCGTTGTCGTGCCGGAGATAAAGGACATACTGCCATGGTCCATCTTACATTCTAGTGAACGATGGTATTAAGCGCAGTCGCATATATGTTAGATTTTAGATATGCATTGNTTTATTCTAGTGCTCCAGGAATATCCACATATGGGTTGATACCTGGAGGACTGGTGGAAAGGCCAGGCCTGGATTAGACGGAACTTTGTAACAATGCTGACAAGATCACAGTAAATGAGTCAAAAGAGGATGGAAACAAAAGTATGATTTGAGTGATAGTGACAGTTGCCATGGTGTGGCATGGTTGGAGGGTTGATATGAGAACCCCAGCTTTAATTGAAACTTTCCCGAGCTGGACTGTAATAATGAGAGAACGGGCTTCCCTTGAGGAAATATGATGTTTGAGGTTATGAGTAATTTGATGTCTCGATTCTAAACAGTGTATTCATGGGGAAGCCAGGAGGTCTCAACAAATCTGCAGGATCCAACAAGTATGGTTTAAAGAAACAAAGTGGTGTTTCCAGTTTACGCCACAGGCAATTGTTACTGGGAGGAGGTAGAGGGCTTCGGTCGGGAAACATTGTAACATTCTGAAACTTTCCTCTTCCTTGGTGGCCGTGCAAGGTATGAAGTCACGCTTGAGTGCCTAGAAAGCCAAACCGCTGGGTTTAGCGCCCAGCCTGTTTCCACGTCCTAGTACACGAGAGCCAAGCACAAAGCTTCCTTATTGAGCTTCATATTGTAGTTGTAATGTTTTCTCAAACGGTATTAACAGTGTCGATTGCCATATTCATTAATACTTTACTACACTGTCCCCTAAACAATTTATGCACATATCCCAGGGTGACACAAGCTTGGCAATCCCCTTTCTGTACAAATCATGTTCTTATTATTTCAACCAATCTCAGTCAGCATACTGAACACCTGCGTCTTCCTAAATTCGTCTTCCTCATTTGATATATGACTTCACTGGTCCAAACAAACACAAATCAGATAGGAAACATTTGATCCATAAAGGAGGATTCACCATGATAAAAAACCCTCTCACTTTGCGCCAAGATTCAGTGCCAAGATAGATTGCATACAAGTAATACATGTAAATTTCATGCATGTCATTGAAACTCCGCACATTCAACCAGCCATGTAGGACTCAGCCCCAATAGTAAACATTCCTTGGTAGCTTAATTCCACGTGGCCGTGTCAAACATATGTATGAATTCTCTACCAATGAGCAAGTGACTTCTGCACGAGTATGTAGAGAACTGCGCGATCCAGCTTGGTGTCACCAAATAACACGAAATAGTAGGGGGTCTAACATGTATGTTCTAGTAAGAGGACCATAAAGGCTGCAGTGATACTGTATACTGTAAGATCTGGCACTATCGCGAGGAAGCGTAGTATTGCTAGGTAGATGACGTGTAAAATGTAGATTCCTTTAGCACGAGAGAACTATTACCGTGGTAACCTTGTGTATGATCCACCAGTGCAGGCGATGAACACCGATTCGGTACTCAGGTGGTTTAGAGACTTTTATCATAAAGGTACTGTGGCTGTATAGTTCTGTGCTTTATTGAATGACATATAGCCTGAAGTCTGACTTTTCTCCGTCGCTGAGATAATATGCGCGGATTTTTACGCGCCTCAAGAATAAACGTAAAATTCTAATCTACCTGGACCTACTTACACTCCGTCATGGAGTATGTAGTATACATAGGCGAAAAAGTTGCTAATACAATGAACTCAAGCCGCTAAAAGAAGTAAAATATTGCCACTGATCAGAAAAATGTCAGAACAAAATTCACCAACCAGCACCTGGAAACTCACCCGCCGGCCGGTAGCCAGCCAGTAGGGGCTCTGTAGCAGCAGTTAGTAACCAATAAGTCACAAGGCCCGTTTCCAAAGCCTCGCGCATCTAATCAGAGAGCAGATAAGCTCAAAAAAAAGGAACCACCATGCCATTTCACCTCTGCATACTTACATATTCAAGACTACAGAGAAAACCTTACGGATAAAGCAGTGAGTTACTTCACCAAAATCAGAGCAGTGTCTACAGCATCTTGGGGCTTGGGCTTCAAGACGATGAACACTCTCTATAATAGTGTATTCACATGAATTGTATTATATGGGGTATATGGTTTCCGAATGTCAAACAGGTAAATAAAAATAGACTATTACTGAAATTTCAAAGTCGAGTTACTAGCAACAACAAAGGGGAAGAAAAAAAAATGTACCGACGGCCTCCAAATAATCGCAGAGGCAATCCCACTATATATCTTAACAGAAGAAATCGGCTCACTGCTGGGATAAACGAATGACAGGTCAGTATATTTGGCAATGACGAAGAAGAAGAGAGTATCCCTAAAAATCTGGCAGGAGAGATGCGGCAGGACGAAGAAATGGAGTGTTACTCAGAGCATATTTCCAGATATTAAGAAAATATATCGCCACCATTTGATTACGACTAAATCAGACAATGAATGATAGCACGCGGAATCTTCAAAGTCAGGTTTAATGAACTTTATTTAGCGGAGTCTCCACTTTGTCTGATCTGTAGAGTTGAAGATTCTGTCCAGCATGTGTCTCTGGAATGTGCCAAGATTTAAGGTGAAGTGGCTCATAAAAACGAGGAGGTCTTGAGGGTGAAATGAGGTGAGAATGGTTTAGCGCCGGAATGAAAGACTTGGGAAAACGGGGGATACCCGAGAAAAATTACCTATTAGTGGCACCGTCTGCCATGATTCCTACGTGCGAAAATCTGACACTGACCCAGCCGGGACTCGAACATGGTTCGCCTGGGTGGGTGGCAAGTAGTTAAAATCACTACACTTCCACGGTCCCAGACGCAATGTTGATTCATCAGTGTCTTCAAATGCGAATGTAGTTATATTAAGGTCACTCACTTGAAAAATAATGCTTGCAATGCCAGTGTTTGTGTGCATACACAAATATCGTTAAATACGTGGCCTGGGAATAAGATTTATTTGCAGGAAAGGAGAAAAAATTGGCAGCTTTTTTTTATTTAAAAGTCCATGAAACCCTGTTGAATTCAGGCGACGTAATAAGACGACGACAACGCACCGAGTGTTAACGCTGTTGCCTGGTTTGAAAGCAGTGAGGATTTGGTATAAGCAGAGACGTCTTAATGAAATTATGTTTTTTGATGCCAATTTTGAAGATATAAACTTGAAACAGAAACCTAAGTGTAGACTTTACAGTCTGAAGCTATGCATGGATGCAAATATAACAATTTATTTTTCGGTATTTTTTTATATAATAATAAATTTTATGATATTTCCAGTGAACAGGCTACACATTAATGTTACAAAAAGTTTCTATAGCAATGAAGCATGTATTTTTTCTGATCAAAAGAGTCCCCGGTGGTATAAACACTGAAGAGCCAAAAAAGCTGGCATAGGCGTGCGTATGCAAATAACAGAGGTATGGAACCAATCAGAGTAACGCGATGCGGTCGGCAGTTAGATCGGTTACTGCTGCTACAATGGCAGGTTATCAAGATTTAAGTGAGTTTTAACTTGGTGTTATAGTCGGCGCACTAGAGATGGGACATAACATCTCTGAGGTAGCGATAAAATTTGGATGTTCGCGTACGACCATTTCACGAGTGTACCATGAATATCGGGAATCCAGTAAAACATCACATCTTCGACATCGCTGCGGCCGGAAAAAATATCGTTGAAAGAACGGGACAAACGACGACTGACGAGAATCATTAAACGTGACAGACATGCAACCCTCTCTCAGATTGGCGCATATTGGATTTGTGGACTGCCCTGCCAGTTTTATTGTGTGTATTGCCTTCTGCATACCTTCAGACATTAGTCGAGTCCATGGCACTTCGTCTTGCGGCACTTCTGCGTTCCACGGATTGGGGNGCGGCACTTCTGCGTGCTCGGGGGGGGGGGGGGGGGCTACACGATATTACGAAGGTGCACCAGTTTTTTTGGTTCTTCAGTGTATCTATCTTAAACAGAAACGCCAAAAATAAACCGAATGTCATTAACATGTATTTCCCTATAAGACATTCTGACTGATTTCAAACCAGACGACAGCGTAGCGCTTTTTTTTTTCGCGTTTGAGGCCGAGAGGCACGGAAGCGCTAAGGGCGACACTGCCTCGCGCATCAAGTGCGCCGTCGCTGCTAAGCGCAACGCTCTGAACTGGCTGGCAGTGTTATCGTCACACTGCGTGCACCTACAGGACTTTCTGCAGCAACCTTATTATTTTATTAGTGGAAAGTCCGTACGAAGGTACAATGCAGGGCCCTTGAGTTGTTTTGTATGCACCTGACCCCTTTATTTTGAGATACAGCGTTTTGAAAAGCTTTTTTTTTTAGGCTTTACAGAATAGTATGAAATTATTTTTTTGTAATGTGCGTGACGTCTTGAAAGTACTCAACATCCCTCGTCTGAAGTTTGTGTTTTTTTTTTTCGTGGATCAGCACTTTGGACGCACGTTTAATAGTTTCGTAGAAAAAGGAATATTTCAAACACACTGCAGCGCAGTTTAACCGCCAGGTAGGCGGGAGCCCTAAGGGCACTGCCTACCCGCTGTCAGCTGCGAAAATTTAACAGGAAATCCCATGTCAAGAAAATTTCGCATCGAGGCATTAATTATAAAGATAGGCGTTCCAAAGAAAATGTATTCTTCACAAATTTCTTGGAGAAGTTCCCTACAGCGAAGATGTTTCCACAACATATATAGCCTGTTTGCAAGAAATGTTTTTAATTTATGTTTTACAAACATGTACATGCTGCCTATCTACATTAAAACTATACTCTCGTAGCGATCTTCTCCTAAAAAGTTCGTGAAGGATACATTTTGTTTGAAATGCCAATCTATTAAATTATGACGCACTGAGGCGAAATTTCCTTAAAATGGGATTTCCCATTAAAATTTCGTAGCTGCCAGCCGGTAGAGTGTGCGTCAAGTTGAAGGCCGTGTGTGACAACACGCTTGCAGATGCAGCGGCTCGGCATTCCATCACGTGCAGGACGTCGGGGTGCATTTGCCACCCCCNGCGACCATCACAAATGCCGTGAAAGCGAGGACAGGGACTGCGCGGTCCGCTCCGACTTTCCTGCGGAAGCTCCCCCAGTGTTTCCGCGCCCGCGGGCCGATTGTGTCGCGCGACAATGCGCCGCCGCGTCGACACGGTCATTGTGCGGCCGCTCCATCTGTCCCCATCCCTTTCTTGCCCTCCCCCCACCCCCTTCGGCACATTTGCCTTTTCATCTAGTCTCCTCTACCGTCTAAAACCAGTGGTTATCAAACTGTGGTCTGCGGACACCTGCAGGCCCTCGAGCTTACAGTCAGGAACGATCCGCAAGTGAAATTAATATGTTTTGCTATTCATAAAAGCGTGGCGGTGATGTGGTCAGACTACTCTCCTCCCAATCAGGCGAACCGGGTTTGATTCCCGGTGGGGTCGCTCCAGGATTCTCGCATGTGAAAATCGTGCCGGACGATACCACTGGTCGGCCGGCGGGTTAACTGGGGGAACTCACGTTTCTCTCGCCCTTTCATTCAAGCGACTGCTCCATACTCGCCTCGCCTCGCCCTCATCGGCTCTCAAGATCTCTATATTAAGAGCTGCCCAAATCACTCCAATCCACTTTTCATAAAAATATTGTAATTATGCTGTGACGGAGTAACTTTCTTATTATTAATGAAGCTGGTTTTGGCTAATTTTATTTTCAACCAATCTTATAACAACCTGCAAAGTAAAAAGTTAATAGGTTGTTAACATTAAAATATTTTGTTAATTTATATTAAAAAAACATTTATGGGCCTGGCAAAACGTTCATAATGTCAAAGGAGTCCTCGAAATCACAATTTTTATTAACCCCTGGAGGTTCCTATACAACGAGTTTTTGGGAGTGGAGGAAAGGGTGCGTGATTTTCTTTCCTATGCTATCCTAAAATCAGTCCCGTAACTATACAGTTTTGGTTGTGTGAATTCACCCGTTCGATTGCGCATTTATTTGTGAGCCAAAGTGCTGCAATCGTGTAACATTTTGATGTGTACTGTACACTTGTGCTTAGTGTACTTTTCGCAACTAGTGAATGGTATGCTGCATTCTCAAATACGTCAGCACCAGCCATTCATATACGAGAGGTGTGAACTTTCACAAATCTTATTCACCGCTCGAAATACTCATAAAGCACTGGGTAATGATTCCTCGTTGTGTACGTACAATGCTGGTCACAAACGTCCTTCTTGTGCAACATGTATACGATCTTGGTCTCGGCGGATGAACTGATTGACTAGCTTGGACACCGAGGAGTCGGAGAATAATTCGACAGTGGCGTGTATCACGGAACCATTCCGGTACTTCCCTGGAGTAATATCTGAAATTAAGATGACGACCGGGAATTGAACCGGTGTCCGTCAGAATACGAGTCTAATGTGTTGACAATCTGCCTCCTTGCACTCTGCTCACGGTACAAATTATAATATTGATGAGTGTTTTAAACAGATTAAAACCAATTTTTCTCCATTTTTACAGCTAATATTAAACTTCCGTGATGCCTCATGAAACTGTTAAATATTTAGAAGCGAAGTGTTATCTGTTGCTCACGTGACCACACAAAGCTGAGGACCCAGGCATCAAATTTTATTTACTGAATATTTCATATTCTTAGAGCAGCCATCTGGCTAGTTAGTCTCCAATTGCTAATTGGCCAATGAAGGCCCCGCCAGATTTATAGGAAGTGAGGCCATTTAGCTGACGTGAGTTTCTGGCGCTAACAATCCACGCCATTATTTTGATTCTTTATTCTTATGTATTTTGTGGTAGATGATATTATTGGCAGTAACAAGTGAAATAGCAAGCAGCTAGGGGATGGTCCCAAATCTCAATAAACAGTACTCTTCACACGATGGGCATCTAGGGCTGGGATTTCCTGTTGTGTACAGTAGACTCTATAAACATGATGTTTCATTATCCACACATTTCTGTGCACTGATAGCGAAATAGATAAATGGCCTATTTCTCAAGTGTCAACTGAACGCTTTCCACCAATCAGCCTCCCACTTTTCCTTTTCTCATATCACCTGTTTGTTATAAATAACGAAAATACTTATTCCAAAATTTTAGAAAATACAGTAAATAGTTTGCATTTACATAGAACAGATATTCACAGATATGTTAACGATTACTGCCTTTCCGATATTAAAATGGACTCCGAAAAACTTGCCTCCCAATTTCGTTCGTATTGGAGAAACAAGATAAATATGGGGTGGCTGTCCTTTGATGTACGCGTACCCATTCCTGATAGGCTATGCGAGGCTGTTGAAGCGGGCTTTTGTCTAATTGGCTGTTGCGTTTTGCGAAAAATTTCACTATTGGTCAGGCTGCCATCTGACAATTCAGTTACTAGGTGCTAATTGGCGGAAGTCGTTGGCCCATGTTGCTGGCCAGGATACCATTTTTCTGGCGGGTGCGGTTGAAGTTGGCAATAAAAAGGGGCTTTTTGACTACTGTATTAATAAAAATTGTGGATTTGTAAATGTTTTAATGATAATACGTTTAATGAAATAGCAGAAAGTTTAACTTTCGTTAAGCAACATCAAATACGCAAGAAAATTACAATTAAAACAGATCCACAGTCATGTGTAACACACTTCTTCCTGCAAAGGAAATGCTGAAGTGTTCAACTTTAGAAAATTATTAGTAATCCTGACTTGTGTTTGGAAGTGCGTGACTTCTTTTTTAAACGAGGCATTTAAGTAGTTAATAAAAGTTTTAATAAATTGATTTTTTCCTATATATAACATCAATGGTTATATGCATGTTGTTTGGTGTTTGTTGTTGCAGCGCTTTAATGGCAATTATAAAATTGGATATTATTACATCAGATAATGGACTATAAATAAAGGGGCCTATATCCCATTAAGTATTTTACTAGTTCTACAAATTTTCTGAGCAAGTACTTTAAATATTAGTAAAATAATTGTTCATACTTTGCCTAGATATGCTTGAATATGGCTTCTCTATTACTACCATTTTGACACCTTGGCAGCTTCCAATACACTACAATAATGAAATTAATTCGCTCGGCACGTCAGCGGTTGGTCATCGACTTGCCTTTAAAATAACTTTACCAAAAGTATCAAATGATTTATCGCTTAACCCTGATATAATAGGGGGGGAAATTACGTTCGGTTTGTTTTGTATATGGTGTTAGCATGAATGCTTTGCGTGGATGAAGTCACGGGTTTGACCCTGAATATACTGGATATGGTGGAATTGGAGGGGGGATAGAAGAGCTTATTTTATCCACATGTTAATTTTAGATTATTGACGCAACGGTTGAAATATACGTGCACTTAACCTATACAAGTTATTACTTAAAAAGGCAGAGCAGTACCGAGGTTTATTACTGATTGTCTCACTTTAGTTGTAGGCGTTTTTCAGTTTATTTTCCATCGCTGATTCCATACGTTCTCACCAAAACCGACATTTCTTCCTCTTCTTCTTTATGTCGTTGCCTAAATTTCTAGAATTTATTGTAATGCAGTGAATAGTTACGAAATTGTCTCCATGAGAATCTTTTAAATATGCTGTTTACAAAAAAAATCTAAATTTTCTATTTGCGCAAAATAAAATTCAAATTGTAGACTTTAGTTTAAGTATTGTTTCCTCGCATAAAAAAATATATCCCATGGTTTTGATATAATGGCATCTAAAAGTCTCAATTTTAGTGTTTTTGAGACTTACAAACAAAATAAACGAAAACACTCACAGAAGATTTGACAAGGTTAACCGAAAAGTCATATCTCAGTTAATTTAAAGGAATGCTAAGCAAAATTTATTTTACAAAAATCGTAGACTGCTACAAACCAAAAATTATAAAAGTTCACTATTTTAAGCAATTAATAAGTTTTTGATAACATTTCCTAACGTTATTTTAAATAATTATTAAAATAACACATTATGTGTTCTTTAAATGTACATTAATTAATTTCAATGAGTGATTTACTTTTTTTCATTTGTAAATCCCGAAAACATTAAAATTGTGATCCTGACATGCAATTATGCATTGTAGGCCGACTATAAAGCAGAAGTTTTAATTAATGTTTTCAAATTGAAGAGTTTTTTTTCTTACAAATATAAAGTAAATAATTTGTTGGTGATTTGAACGTTATTTTGGCCAAATATAAGAGAAATGTGTACGCGATCGCTACCGACTAGTTACCATCCAAACAATCGTAAATGTAAGTACTATCAATCTATTTCTGTACTCGCCTCTTTGATAATTAAATACGATGGATCTTTCTTTTTACATTATTTCCCCGACTGTAGTAACAGAACACAGAATATACGTACATCAGCAATTTGCCCGCTTGGTAAATTGAGTTAATTTCTGTGCTGCTACGTTTTTAAATCTTCAATTGTGTGTCCTGTGTAGTACAACCATCGTCAGCCAACTCTAAGGGCGTAGTTCACAGTATCTTGTTTACCCTAACACCGTGCCTTTGCTAGTAGAAGCGATGATATATGTTACGCGCGTGTCGTTGTCGCCCTTAGTGCATCCTTTCTTCTCTGCTTCAATCCAAATCTACTTAGTTTCTGGTAGATAAAAAGTGGAAATGTAAGTTTACGCTGCACGGCCATACACAGAGAGAAAAGAAGACGGATTTTTCTTTTTACATTGAGCTCCGAAATATGTTGTAAACGCCTGGGGTCAGAAAATGTTTTAGTCTTTCTGCTGATTGGGCTCTTCGTCACACAAACGTTACGTTTTAGCTAAAATGGCCAGAAATCAACATGGAAAGGATCTTCATTATATTTCCCTACCTATGGTGGACAAACACTTACTCAACACGACAAAAAAATGTCGTATTTCCCATGCGAATTATGCGCGTCTTCGCCTTTACGGTAATCGCTTTCAGTTTTAGCGTCACCACAAAGGACGTAAATGCTTATTTATTTANATGCGCGTCTTCGCCTTTACGGTAATCGCTTTCAGTTTTAGCGTCACCACAAAGGACGTAAATGCTTATTTATTTAATCAGTGTTACTATTATAAAGACAGTTAAAATTTCACAACGAAAGTCCTTATACAGACTTCTGCAGTGTTTGTATGCATTCTGTTAATTAATAAAGCAAATTGTAAATAACTTTTCTTGATGTGGTACGCATCGAACTGAGGACAAGACTGAAAAAATGTTACTATCCTAATGCTATTAGGGTAGACTGGGTACGGTTGTAACAATTATACTTTGATCGCTCATAGCATTGCCATTCTGGCTGTAAACAACAAATAAGTAGCTTGACATAGAATAGTACTCATTTGTCTTCAAATTTATTTATATTAAACTGATAGGCCTAGATTCAGTAGTTGCCAGACAGGAGACGTTTCACAAAACGTGTGCCACTATTTCAACTCACCCCATTCCAAGGACGGTGGTAACAGTGATGGGGGTAAGTTGAAACATACACAAATAATACACAATGCACCCATTTCAATCAGTTTTATTACTAATAAATCACATGTGAGTACTTTAACGTTATTTAAGGTTAATATGGCAACATTTTAGTAACATTTTAAACAGTATTCTTTAATCGCTTCATAAAATTTAACATTTTCAAGTAAACGTCGTATTTAAAAAAAAATCTGAAGCTAGTAAAATAGTATCTAATCAAACAAAAGAACTTCTAAATAAAGGTATCTTTAAGTGGTATTTAACGGCAAGTTCAAATGCTAACTTTCTTACCACTTTAGTAGAAAGACCTAAGTATATATCTGCACAACGGATGAGGTATTTGGCAAGTAGATGTTCTTGATCTTCCGAAAAGACTCGGTTATGAGCTACATATCCCATACTAATATTTTCTTCCTCGGCACCTTCGTTCGTGGCATCTCTCTTTCGTATGTATCGTAGCAGAGAGGTGTGGTTAACTCTGTAGATCTCTGCTGCTCGCCTCAAAGAACTCCCACTTTTAACTTTGTCGTATGCATCCTTGTAACGTGATATGTCGGTAACACCTCTCGATGTCTTCCTGACAAGTTTCCTGAGTATCTACAATGTAAAAACAAAATATGACTAATGTTACAACCGTACCCACAAAAATGTTACAACCGTAACCCTCCCCCTCCCCTCTCCTAATGTGCCTGTGAAACGGTCTCAGAGGCGAGAGAAAATAACCTACACAAAAACTAATTACTATTTACTTACCTCGTAAGTCCACCAACTACGTAGGAAAAATCTCAAAACTTATATTTTAATATTAACGAAGCAACTCAAGAAAAAATTCGATCAAAAATACTTACTTTTGGTTGACAAAACACAATAGGTCCTTCTACAAGCGAACAAAGTGCGTGGAGGGCGACGCAACACTGCCGATTAGGTCCGTACAGGCAAGCCGCGTGTCTTTCCCTGTGTACCCCTCAACACACCGTGGATAGTTTTGCGAATATTCGAGTTGTTACAACCGTACCCTGTTACTACCGTACCCAGTCTCCCCTACACTAGGCTATATGCTACTAACGGTAAAGTGAACACTTTTGAAAGCCATCTCATTCGGAATCATAGTCAATAAATATATTTTATTTCAGTCTTACACTTTAACTTCCGAGCTTTTTGGAATCTACAAACTGTGTTTATTACTTACATAGCAATATTTATTTTAAAATGTTGTTAAATGTGGCTAAAAAAAAAGTAACTAGGGCTTAAAAAGTGCTCACTTCAGCGTAAACAGCCTATAGAATCCCAAATAATCTAGGGGTGCGTATATCATTTTTGGGGAAAAGTCTATGTTTTGTTTAGTAATAACCTTTTCCCTTTCCTACCATACACCCACGCGTTGAGAGAAAGATATTTAATTTAATATATATATCATAATTTAATTTACATCAATCACCGTTGATTAGAGGTGAGAAATAATATCTGTATGTTTTAAGGGGTAAAGATTGATAAAGTTTAATAATTTATTTTGAATAATTGTTAGGCCCGTAGGCACCTTTAATGAGAGTATGTTGTTTTTCTGTTCAGGTTTTCAGAGACAAAATATTGACTGTTAAAAATTTTGGTATATTCATTTCTTCGACAATGTTAACTAGATAATAATCATTTCTGCGACAGTTAGGTTATCCAATCCTCTTAAACCTATTACATTAAACATCAAAAAGAAGCTTCCGGTATGTGTAACAATTAGCATACCTTACAACACTCAAACTTTTCTAAAAATAGAGAAACTACTTATGACACATTTATATAAATAATTTATTTATACCGTCCAAGGTAACAAGAATGTCATATGTGAGTTGTAGGTGTCACGTGTCCATGTGTAAATCTTATGCCAAAACTAATTACTTGAATTTTTCAAATTTTCTTTTACTGGAAGCACAAAAAAGGCACCGGTAAATTAAAGTTCCATGAATTCACGGAAAATTACGGAATGCTTGATACGAAAAAGAATCTTGTCCATAGTTTTACGGTCAGTTCTGGAGAATTTCACCAACACTTTCCCGTTACAAAAATTAAAAACTACAATGTTGATTCGTATAATTTTAATTAAGATTTTTAGTGTTTACCTACATTAAACGTAATATTTTAGGCAATCGGCTAGTTGTAAAAACTTATTAATTTATTTTTAAAAAGACGAATTTTTCTTAATAACATTTCCTTTAACGTTCAGTGCATAGTGCAAAAATTAACAGACACTAAGTACAATATCATTGCTACTTACGAGTAATCATTAACGATTACAAAGGAACTGAATTTATGACATGGCAATGGGAAATTTATCATCGCGGGGAAAACTCGCCGTAATGCCACCACACGGACATCAAGCNTGACATGGCAATGGGAAATTTATCATCGCGGGGAAAACTCGCCGTAATGCCACCAAACGGACATCAAACACACACGCACACACACACGCACACAGAGGTGTCAGCAGATTTTTTCATTAATCTCTCGCGTTCCCGGAAAGCGACGGGCTGCAATATTGCAAATTACAATCCCCGCCAATCCTCGCGTCTACAGACGCATCCGGGGCTTCCATTCCACCCCCACCCCTCTTATCAACCCCTGGCATTTCTGCACTGATCCTCACCGCACAGCACTTTCCCGGATCAATGGCGGCGACCGGGATGCGACGAAAACCGCCGATTAAAATTCGCCAGACGGTGTAACTTATTTTTGGGTTAACTACAGGCGGGTGACTCACAAACCGCCCTGAGTGAGTGTAAAACCTTGCTGCAGAGTGGGCAAGTATACAGAGACGAAACGACGTGTGTGCGCTAACCAGTTGCAACAAGAGGATAATTTTATGTTGATTCTGTCGTACTACTCAATAAACCAGCATCAGACGTCCATACTTTGTCACGGTAAAAAAAGTGGTTTGCAATAAGAAGAGAGTCACTCCTGCTATTTTTATTACAATGGGATGTATAAATGTGAGTTTGCTTTTAGGTTGTAGATTCCGATAACTTAAAAGAACGTTCGGAGAATTTTAATTAAATTTCACTTCGATTCCGATATTTTACAACAAGTAAAGTTTAAAATCTCGATTTCCAAAGGTTTATATCACCCTTGGGGCCATGGTGGCTGAGCGAATAGTCTGCTTGCCTCCCACCAAGGCGAACCAGTCCCTGGCCGGGTTACTCCCGGATTTTCGCAAGTGGGAATCGTGCCGGACGATGATGCTGGTCAAAGGGTTTTCTCGAGGATCTCCTGTTTACATTGCCTTTGAATTCCGGCGCTGCTCCATTGTTATCTCTTTTCATCTCATTCATCCCGCGGAAGGTAATGGCAAACCAAGACAGTATCACCCCGCCAGTTTACCTTGGTCGCAACACGGCCTCCATTCCCGGCGCTGTGCCCTTGGTTCCGACCAAACGTTCGCTTGCTAACCTCCACACACATATCTTCATTAATATCAATTTATGTATAAAGTGTCTTGTACATTTTCCACTTTGATTTTACATAAGAAAGCGCCTCGTGAAATNTCAATTTATGTATAAAGTGTCTTGTACATTTTCCACTTTGATTTTACATAAGAAAGCGCCTCGTGAAATTTGACGAATTCCGCCCCATTCGTGTTTAAAGTTTTTCAAGTTGATATTTACCTTGGATAATTGATGATTACATGGGTTGTTTTCACACGCGCATGCGCATAATACACGTCTACTACTGTCCACAGACGCTTTCCTGGTATGGTATCCTTCATATACGTTGATGGAGTTTCTTTTTACGTATTGGTTGAGACAAGTAATATTAAGGCTGGCGTTACATAGAGACGATTACGCGTTTGCTGGCAAAGCGCAAATATCGTTCTTTGCTAGCCTGAAGGTCGGGTAGGATTGTAGTTGAAAAAATAATGCGAGGACATGCACTATAAAAAATTGTTCGCAAATTTACCACATCATTGGGTATACGTGTACTGAAAACGTACGAATGGTGAATTTTTATTCCGTAGGTGTCTGGTAGATTTCCTACATTTTTTAAGAGCACTGCCTACTGGCTGGCAGCTGCATAATTTTAATAGGAAATCCCATGTTAAGAAAACTTCACCTCAGTGCGTTAATTTAAAAAATAGGCATTTTTGAACAAAATGTACTATTCGCGAATTTTTGAGGAGAAGTTGCCAAAAGCGGAGATTTTTCCGTAACATGTATNGAGTTTCTTTTTACGTATTGGTTGAGACAAGTAATATTAAGGCTGGCGTTACATAGAGACGATTACGCGTTTGCTAGCAAAGCGCAAATATCGTTCTTTGCTAGCCTAGAGGTCGGGTAGGATTGTAGTTGAAAAAATAATGCGAGGACATGCACTATAAAAAATTGTTCGCAAATTTACCACATTATTGGGTATACGTGTACTGAAAACGTACGAATGGTGAATTTTTATTCCGTAGGTGTCTGGTAGATTTCCTACATTTGTTAAGAGAACTGCCTACTGGCTGGCAGCTGCATAATTTTAACAGGAAATCCCATGTTAAGAAAACTTCACCTCAGTGCGTTAATTTAAAAAATAGGCCTTTTTGAACAAAATGTACTATTCGCGAATTTTTGAGGAGAAGTTGCCAAAAGCGGAGATTTTTCCGTAACATGTATACCCTGTTTGCAAGGAATATTCTAAATTTATGTTTTTTCAAAATTTCAAAAATGTACATGTTGCTTATCTACCTTACCGCGTGTAGTTAAAATCTTCTAGTGTGGTTCAGAGAGGAAGTTTTAAAAAATATGTTCTACACTTTCGTAGCAACCGGGAAAACATCCGACCCCACCACGACATCTACCAGCTGGAATCCTGGAGTTAAGCCACGTGCATAGCTGTAATTCCAGGCACGTGCAATTTGCCTTAAAGAAGAGAAAGAAAAAAAGGCGCCAATGAAAATATTCCAAGGTTGGCATGCGCACGCGTTAAGTTGTGTTATCGGAGTCTAGGCGGGGGTCCCTTCCACTTAGGCGGGCGGTAGTTTAATCGCCTGCAGCAGCTACAACAAGCACTCACGGGGGCCTGGGATTCCATGTTAATCGGCAGTCCTTGGGCCCGCCTCCCCAACCTCCGGAACCCCTAACCGTGGTACGGCTGCCCCAAACATTTAGACGAGGTGCGCGTCCCCGCGGCTCACCCACGGAATGCTCATTTCGGGATGCGCGGTACTTCCCGTCACGGGGCAGATTTACCGCCGACAATCAACATTCCGGCACCAATCTCTTCCCTCCCTCCTGCTTACCCTTCAGCCAGCACTCGACGGGACCGCGGGTGCAGCAGCCGGTATTTTTCAATGGCCTGTGTAATTCGCACGCTGGCGCGATGCTTCGCCCTGTGATAACGGATTCTCTCTGTCTCCTCCCTCACTCCAGTTAATTTTTCCCCGCTTCCTCTCACCANGCAATCCAAATGAGAAAATTGTGCGCAGAAGTCGAAAACGCGTCGGGCGAGTCCATTGCCGCTTCACGAAGGGGTGGGGTTATTCATTTCAGTAGTGACAGCCGCCGAGAAAGGTTAGGCGAGAGCTGCTCCGCATGCGCATATTACCTATAAAAAAAAGTAAGTCGCGCAGCGTAGTATTTAACAGCGCGGTAGTGGAGAGCGATGTTATCAGTTTGATGTGTATAGCGCCAGCAGTGTCATGTGGTTTCTTTAATTCCGGAGTTTTTCAAATCGTTTATTCGTTTATAGTTCAAATACACACAGACGTAACTGTTAACTTCTGCAGTTATTGTAATCGTGGCGTAGTAGACAATCAACAGTCCAGTCGTATGTTGGTAGAGATAGAAATGAATAAAGGAAACAAAAGAAAATAATCGTCCCTTTAAAACGATTGACCGAAACTACGTTAAATTTTCGTTATATTGAAGTTGAGTCAACATCTCGTGTGGAAAAATTACCTTTGCGTCACTATTAACTCAACTAGAATACACGGCTGCGCGATTTATACCTGGACATAAAGACAACGCACATGTAACAAAACAAGTTCCAAGTTATTTTTAATGCCAATCGGCCTCAAAGATTTCCCTCACCCCCTTCTTTATAAGGAGGCACCTGAACTCTTTCCGCTTTTCTTTTTAACTTTGAGTCTTCATTTCGCCACCCACTTAAAATTAGACGGTAATAGGTTCTTCATCAAATCAGTGAACATAATAATTTACTTTACTTAACTAGGCTTGTAACGCTAATGGAAAAGGAATGCACACAGGCTCTGAACAAAAGACCTCTGCTGAGAGACGTGCATTAACTTGGACGTAGCTTACTCCTTTTACTCCTGATTTTATTTCAAACTATCCCACCAATAACTATGTTATTTCCAAATACACTTCAAGCGTCGGTGAAGATATGATAAGACTTGTATATCTGCCACATATAACCACATCCTAGCATAATTTATTTTGAAAATTCCCGNGGTGAAGATATGATAAGACTTGTATATCTGCCACATATAACCACATCCTAGCATAATTTCTTTTGAAAATTCCCGCGTGTAGTACACCTCTCCATAGTAATTAGCAGAATGTGTCATAACTGCTTTGATTTATTTTAGTAGATGAAATTACATTTGATTCGATGACGTAAACAATACTTATATTAACAACAGTAACATGTAAATGCATGGTTTTTTATGATCAAGTGCTTTGTGTTTAATGTCATAAGGTAATATTTCATTCAGTGCGAATAAATGGTGAAAAGTGGTTCCATCATGTTGCGGAAAGACACAGACAATTATAGTGTTCAATATGAAAATTAAAAACAATTTCATTTGTTTCCAGTTCGGAGCGTTTTCTTCTATTTTTTATGTGTGCCGATGCAATGTCCTGCTTAAGCTTATCTGTAAATCTATGGACCTTTATACAACACGAACACAAAAACTTCCTCCCGCATTGGTTACTGAGCCAATTGAATATGTGTTGGAAATAGAGCAATAATAGATTATCCCTCATTTGCGATTTTGTCTTTTTTGAATTTTACAATAGTCACTCCCAGAAATTTATTTTCGGCTAGCGGTTTGAGCTTGAGTGCCACTGCAAGCTCCCATCCGGTATGAATGCGTTTCCATTGAAAATATTTAACCCAGTTTCTAATTTAGCTCGTGTGAAGGAGAGGAAAAAAAGGCCGAATATAACGTAGTTTACCAGTCCTGTCAGCTTCAATTAAGTAACAAAAAAGTATTAATTTTTTGGCCCCCCACCACTCACTGCGATTACGAGCAATTTCCCTGCGGTTGCAAAATCACGTAGCAACAGCTTTTGAATATAATTAACAGCCCGGGGAAAAAATGTAATCACGAACGATTTTTTTTCCAACTTCTTTTTTTTTTGTTTAAGAGTAGTGAGCGAGAAAGACAGGTGGCAACGGGGGTTGTAAAAGGATGCAGGGCCATGGGAGTTTTGTAATCGTCCGTTAATTATTCAGCTCTTTCGCACCGAAACCGATTAGAAACAATTTGTACCCCGGGACGTACCTCTCCGTTCATCTGTTCCCCCTCCACCGCAGTTATTACCCCCTGCCCGGGTCTCCTCTTTCGTGGCCTCTGCGCGTCATAACGTATTCCCGAACATGTTGCGGGGTAATCCGGAGGCGACCGACGCCGCACACCGGAATCGGTTCACCGGCAAACAATCTCCATATCTTGCTCGCTCCTATCCCACCATCCCCGTTCTCTCGATCAGTCCTCTTTCGCTGGTGCGGGCAGGACGTTTTTAGCAAGCGACGTAATTAAATCGTCCGCGGCCGTCGATGCATTCCATCCTCCCTACTCCGCAGCCACGTCGACGACCGAGACCTCATACGGAATGCGCCACGGTACCGTCGTGTAACTAG
>NQII01000696.1:374724-465675 GCA_002778355.1 Clitarchus hookeri
CTGAAGTGATTTCGGGAAGCGATGCGAAACCGAACTCAGGATTTCCGGACAGGAACACAAACCCAAGTTCACTCGAATGCGAGTCCGAAGGTTTAAAACTGTGCCACCCCGCTCGATGCATAGCTTCTTGGAGATAGATTTACAATGATATTACAAAATTAAAATCCCTAAATTACAGTAACTAACAGGAGCTGTTTATCCTCCACCTGGTCTATCAGCTGGCAGCATTTGGCACGTACTTTAGGTTGGTTCTCTGTTGTTGAATATCATCTTTATCTCTCGGTAATCCGAGAAAAATAGCTCCTGGCCTGTGCGTTACATGCTGCTATGTTACTTCTCGTGATGCAATGATGGTCTGATTATCGCAAGTCAGGACGCTAATGGTTGCTGCCCTGACAGCGTCTGGTTGGGAAGTTTTTTGTGCAGAATCTGTTTAGAGTTTGCCTCGGTGCGGTAAGCGATCGCATGCTAGCTACCACCTCCTTGCCGGCATTCAACTTAATGCCTGCTCATGCCCTCGTAGAACCTTGTACACCGTGGGCCATGCCAAGTGTTGTTCGAAATTAAAACTTAAGTTACAAACGTTAAAAAAAATGTGATCAAATTGTGATCCGATAGATCTCACATGAGTTATACATACTGGAATATAGCATTTGCAGTTTCAAATTGCATAAACTATAAATGTACCTTTTTCTCCACAAAATGGTCTGTGGGAAACTCGCAATACAGATGCCACCTTCGAATAAACTTTAAACATCTCAGAGCTGTGTTGGTTCATCATTTCTAACGCATTTTGTAGTGTGCATACTGCATAAAAAATGTTATATGTATTTTTTTAAAACTCACTGAAACTGCCTAACAAAGTTCAGAGATTGGGGTTTATGCCTAATGTATGCGTTAGGCCAAATTTAACTGGATCACTTGATTATAGGGGGAATCAAACCACTTGAGTGAAAACTCGACAAAGGGAGGCAAATGCGNAAATTTAACTGGATCACTTGATTATAGGGGGAATCAAACCACTTGAGTGAAAACTCGACAAAGGGAGGCAAATGCGGCTTTTCTCATAGATATCCGCGGCAAACCTGAAGCAGCGACCATCAGTCTTCCAGTTTTGACGACCACTGCGACTGTGACTGTGAAAAAAAATTGAAATGTTATGTAACATTTGGTTCAACGAAAAATTTGATTTATTTAGCATTCACAAATCCTTCCCCTACGACGCATGTTCAAGACTGCTCTCTCAGATATCCGGCATTCCGACATTTGTCAAAGACAGCATTATTGCTCTCCCTTTCCGCCACTGCCGTCAGGCTGTGCAGGGAAATATACGTCATCATTCAAACCAGGTCTAAGAGCGTCCATAGATTATATTCTGATTTATTACCGCCACTAAAGTGCGTCCTATTTTTCACATCTGCCTGACAACGGGAAAAATTGCGCATCCCGCCAGAACTGTAGCTGAATTGGCCCGAAGATGAAAATTGGTTTGTGTGAGAAAACACTTGCTTGAAATCTGAGAAAATTCATCATGACAGCATTTGTTCTTAAGTAACAGCGCAGTAGTTGGCAGTATGACAACACATTTCCTGGAATCATCTTTAATGTTTGCAACTATGCAAATTTGTCACTTTTGAAATTTTTTTATTTATTCTATTAGCAACCAATTTGAACGTCATGTGGAAATAATATAGTTCGATAGGTTATAATAACACAGATGAAAGCTTTATACACTGTTGGGGAAAACATTTTAAATTAAAGTTTTATATAACAAGCAGATTAACACCATGTATTCTCAGAATATCACAAAATTGCAAATAATATAAATACGGAAATTGGTGACCTTTCTGCCCTGCTCTACACTAATACATATTTTTAGATTAATTACTTCCTCAAGAGTGACTTAAGATGATTATTATTACCTATGTATATATTCTGAAAAAACTTGACAGCAAAACATGTTTCTTCGTGATGTATATTAAATTTGTCAAAATTACGAAAAAATTTCCCGTTAACAATTACCCAAATCCGCACCATTTTTGCGATATTTATGCAGCACTCTAGCTCATAGTGTATACCACCATAAGGGGTACGTTTAATACGAACCCACATTGAACTTGGACATCTCTATAAAATGAATTACAAACGAGAATTAGGTATGGACCAATATGCGTACAATCCGCACATTACAGATATTGCATCATTGCGAGAAATAGTGTAACTGTTTAGAGACAATTTTATATCACACCTCAGCCATCACTACAAGCAGAAAGTGAGTGTTTTCAATCTAATGCATCAACTACTGTAAGAGGGTATTTTCAGTGCTAACCAAGACTTAGATTGTCCAACCAGGAATTTTCGCAGAGCATTGTAATCGTGAGCTTGAGGACACCTTGAGAAACCTTAAAGTCAATAGTGAGTAAGTGAAGNAATTTTCGCAGAGCATTGTAATCGTGAGCTTGAGGACACCTTGAGAAACCTTAAAGTCAATAGTGAGTAAGTGAAGAGATTTGGCCGGCTCTTAACACCGAGGTATTAAGAGCTGATGAGAGTGATTGAGGTGGGAATGGAACAGTGCCGGAATGAAAGGGCGGGGGATACGGGAGATCCTCGAGAAAACCCGTTGACCATCGGCAACGTTCGGCACGATTCCCACATGAGAAAATACAGGAGCGACCTCGCCGGAGTTCGAACCCGGTTCGCCTAGGTGGGAGGCGAGTAGTCTAACNCGGAGTTCGAACCCGGTTCGCCTAGGTGGGAGGCGAGTAGTCTAACCACCAAACCACCGCGGCCCCAAAGTCTATAGAGAAATCGTTCTATGAGAATGGAATCAGGCCTATCAGGTGGTTTGACTAGGTAGGGCATTTGGTCCTACTTTCGGCTTTTAATGGCTGNATGAGAATGGAATCAGGCCTATCAGGTGGTTTGACTAGGTAGGGCATTTGGTCCTACTTTCGGCTTTTAATGGCTGATGGTAATCTAAGTATCGAAATGCGAATTTTATCGGAATATTGTTGGACGTGCGGAGAGAATGCGTTCCATGGATCGACGTCTGGACATGCATTTTGGTTTTGGCCGTTAATACGTGGGACTGACATCTACACATTCCAAGGGCTGGAATGTGTAGATGGACGTCGCAACCGTGAATATTTCGTCATGCAATTTCCAAGTTGATTTAATATAAGTTTCCAACATGTGTGGAATCAAATTTAATCTTGCAAACATTAAACTTAGTCTTTCTCGTATCATAAATCTGAGTGGTGAGTTGTACGGAGACGTCAGTCTATGCATCTTAACTTATTGAAAGTTTTACCTAACAGGCACAATTTAGGATCTGTATAAAAAATTATCTGAGAACGCAGAAAGAGATGTTTACACATTTTCCATACCGAAGGAAGGACTTAACACTGCACCGTGGAATTTTGTTTTGACGCAGTAGTTTATCAACATGTAATGAACCTTCAATTTTAACTCAATTTTTTTAGTCAAATACTTAAGTCAAATCATTAATTAGATTTCTTTTTGTTTGTTTTCAGTTTGCATAAATGTTTCAATATAAGCCTTTATTTTTTTTCTTTAGAAACCCGTGCCTAGTGGTATATTTAAAGTAATATTAATTTTTATTTTGTAGTTAACATTCCCTCCTCTTAAAATTTAGAGGCTAAGAAAAGATAAGTTACAGAGCTTTTTGGGTAAGTTAATAATCGTCACTTCCCCATGCAGTTCAGTTGAGGCGTCTTGAGGCATCTAAGAGANCAGAGCTTTTTGGGTAAGTTAATAATCGTCACTTCCCCATGCAGTTCAGTTGAGGCGTCTTGAGGCATCTAAGAGTGTGTGAGATCTCTGGTAGGTCTGTGTTTCTATCAAAAGGAATAATGCCCCTACGTATATACACGTATGTATACGTATATTAGTAGCTGTATTTGTGTACGTTGGTAGACATATATCAGAATATAGCCCACTAGACAAATTGTAAAGGGTGAAATGTATACTACCCTCAGCCGTGTTCCGGTTCCACTACACGCTACTGTGTATTCGCCGTAAGTGAACTTGGAGTCTCGAAGGCCCATTTAATAGAAGCAAACCAAATACTGAAAATCAAACAAATTTAGTCAACCTTCATCCGTAAGCAGTAAGGCGCCTCTCAAGAATAGTGATTAGACAATATTTCTTACGTATCAGTCAGTATACGTCAGAAACATCGCTGCCAAAAAAAATTCTAGTTCCCTCCGACCAGCTGCTCGGCCATGTACGCGCAAGTGCTTGCACATATAGAGTTTGAAATATTTTTTAACGGCATGGTCCTACAAACAGATAAAACATATTTCCTCGGATTTTCATTGCAGCGCTGGTCGCGCGGCGTGCATCGAACAGAAACTTGTTAAGGCCAAGCGAACATCCATCCACCTAGCAGCGCTTTAAAGCCTGGGCCATTAGAGGCGGATGTGGCGGCCATCAGCGGCAGGGTTCGCTCGTATTTTGAACGTCTGCCAGTNGGGGGGGGGGGAGGTTGGGGTGCTACTCCCTTTAGTCCGCACCCTCTCTAGCTCGCGCCCACCGCGCGTGCGTGTGTATATTCGCAGCCTCTGTGTGTGCGCGCCACTAATAAATAACGGGGAGTTGCAATCCCCTTCCAACCATCCGTCCACATATACCAGAGGCGTTTCATCATAGTGTCGCCTCTGGCGTGGGGAGGAGAACGTGCTAAAATGGCACAATATTTCTCGAGACGGTGGTCGGTGTGATGTCAGGTTCTTCCGAGTGGTGTCGAGGAATGCTTTCGTGCTTGCCTGGCGATTTGGACGTGGGGTTAGCACCAACGGCCCGATTTCAGTAAAGATATGCTTCGCCGGTTCTTCAGGGCATCCACCTACAGGGAATACAGGGAAATGTCAGGGAATTTTCACCTGGATCAGGGAAAATGTTACTAATGGGCATAATGCAAATTTCGCCAATATTATTTTTAATGATACAAACANTTTCGCCAATATTATTTTTAATGATACAAACACATTTGTATATGCGTATGAAAATAAAAATTCCCCGTTTTTTGCATAAAAATCGGTTTTGAAAGAGTTATTTGAGTATTAAAACAGTAACTTTCGCGGCCGCTGTCACGTGAATGCGGAACGCTCTCTCATTGGATTGACGTCACCAGTCATACGCCGGCGGCCAGCTCCGGCACGTTGCAAACACGCAACCCTAAAATGGAAGGCAACTTTGTGAAAGCGCAGTCGAACAATCTGCCACGAGTAGATACCGATATGCTACTTGATTACTTAAATTCCCATTGTTTTGTGTAATTTGAAATAAGAGGTGTAAAATTACAAAGGTAAGAACGTGATCTTCAAAGCGACTGTAGGCCTACATCACATGTAAAAACTTATTTGTTTGTACGTTTTATTGATTTACGTATTATATTATCACCTATTTTTATGTTTGCGATTGCTAAGATTCAAAGTAAGAAATTAAAATATGGAATAGGTGTTACATTGACAAGAATGACAAAATCGTAATGACGGCGACTGCAGTGAGCGTACTGTGTTGTCGCGCGCCATGCTTGACGTGTGATAAATTAACTACATTATTTAGAAATGAAACGTAATGTTGTGTTAAGAAAGAAGGTTACAAATATTAATGGATTCTTAACCACGTTTCAGTATTCATAAAACAGTTTTTTCCCTTTATAAATGTCAGATAACGAGCAATATGGTGACATCCCTACCAGACACTGTACGACTTCTCGAGTAGCTGCGGGCCAGTGGCGAGCAGATTGCCGCACTGCCGGCCGGCAAACCTATATTTCCGCGTTCCACCTCATTTATTGAGGCCACAAATATTGTGTTTAGAAACTAAAAAATTATTTAAAAAATAATTTGCTTATCATATTGTTTTTTTTTTGTTTTGTGTACCTAACATACCTTTTATTATTCTGACGTCACGATAGCTGTGTGTGCACTTTATTTTTAAACTGTAAGAACTGTACATATAAGCTGAAAATATAGATATGGTAGTTTGAGAAACAGTTAAAACCTGGGATGAGATTCAATACAGCGAAGAAAATACTTAATAAAAGCTTAACAAATTGTTTTATCCTCAAAAGCTGTTTTCTTTCTGTTTATTTAAGGGAAATGTTAATAAAAGTAACACAGCTTACTTGCGTAAAACGCGTAGGCTAATTAGTGTCAAGTTTATGGGCCTCATAATTTTTGTAACGTCCATCTCAGTAACTTAGAAAAAAGGAGAAGGGCAAATATGAAAGTAAGATCATCCTTGATAAACATTTCTAAAAACAGGCATATAAGTTTTTTGAAAGTAAAAATTAAGTTGCTATTTAATTTAAATTGTTAGGCTTATGAAAGCTAACTAGAAAAAAATCAAAACAACTGAAATTTATTAGTAATTGCTATGTTTGAAAAATATTGTATAATATAAACCCAACTTTTTGCAAGAGGGACTCTTAAGCCCCACCCAAATAATTTAATGTTAAATTTTCATGCCTTAACATGGTGACATGTTATTACTTAGGCATACAATGTGAATATAGCCTTAATATGATAGCTGTGCTCTTGAAACGAATGTTAGAAGTAATATTAAATTAATTATGTATATATATATATATATATATACCAAATTTTGTATGTTAGGCTTAACTTGGAAAGTGTAAGCTTACAAAACGTAACATTTACATTGCGAGGCTAAATTTTTTGTAAACATATTTATATGCCTTTACTATTATAAAATACGTTAATATATTTTTTTTTGGCTCACGTCTACATCACATACGAATTGCTAAACGCGTTGTGGTGCTTATTAAACAATACCATAGTACCGTAATGAAGGTTAGGTCAGATGTAAATAGTAGATATTAAGAAGTTCAGTGTTTAAACTGCCTACATATGAGAAACATAAATACCTTAAATATAATTACGTACGTCAAAATGGTCTTCGCAAACAGAACGAACTGATTTAGATTAAACATCTTCAATGTCTCACCTAACTGTCAAACCACGTCGTCCTGTTTGTTTCGTTTTTTGTAATTAACAAATATTTTATCAGGTGTTTTGCGAGATCTACTAGTACACTGCGGCAAAATAAACCATTTAAATGATTTTAGTATACTTGACTGATTATTTCCTCTTTTCATTACTTTAAAAACTTTATATTTAATGAAAGACGCATCACCGCTGATGTAAACAAACGCGGCGGCCGAGATTGTATCTAACTTGTGACGTCACGGAGTGAGCAGGCGCGAATTACGTGTTTTGGCGGGCGTTTCAAACGTAAAACTTTCATTCAATCATAACTTTTCCAAAACTAATTTTTAAATCGTAATATTATGTAAAAAAATTTCTGTCACTTTTAGAATGAAAACCAAGTACCAGCAAAAAATGTGAATGTTGCCCATTGCAATTCTGCGAAAATTTTTAATTGTGTGAATAAATAATTATTTAATTGTGAGCATATGTGTTGTACAATTTTCAATTTTGTGAACATCGTGGCCAAGTGACATATAGGCCTACAGGTACGATATAAAGTATTTGTCAGATTNCTCAGTAACTTAGAAAAAAGGAGAAGGGCAAATATGAAAGTAAGATCATCCTTGATAAACATTTCTAAAAACAGGCATATAAGTTTTTTGAAAGTAAAAATTAAGTTGCTATTTAATTTAAATTGTTAGGCTTATGAAAGCTAACTAGAAAAAAATCAAAACAACTGAAATTTATTAGTAATTGCTATGTTTGAAAAATATTGTATAATATAAACCCAACTTTTTGCAAGAGGGACTCTTAAGCCCCACCCAAATAATTTAATGTTAAATTTTCATGCNGTATAATATAAACCCAACTTTTTGCAAGAGGGACTCTTAAGCCCCACCCAAATAATTTAATGTTAAATTTTCATGGCTTAACATGGTGACATGTTATTACTTAGGCATACAATGTGAATATAGCCTTAATATGATAGCTGTGCTCTTAAAACGAATGTTAGAAGTAATATTAAATTAATTATATATATATATATATATATACACACCAAATTTGGTATGTTAGGCTTAACTTGGAAAGTGTAAGCTTACAAAACGTAACATTTACATTGCGAGGCTAAATTTTTTGTAAACATATTTATATGCCTTTACTATTATAAAATACGTTAATATATTTTTTTTTGGCTCACGTCTACATCACATACGAATTGCTAAACGCGTTGTGGTGCTTATTAAACAATACCATAGTACCGTAATGAAGGTTAGGTCAGATGTAAATAGTAGATATTAAGAAGTTCAGTGTTAAAACTGCCTACATATGAGAAACATAAATACCTTAAATATAATTACGTACGTCAAAATGGTCTTCGCAAACAGAACGAACTGATTTAGATTAAACATCTTCAATGTCTCGCCTAACTGTCAAACCACGTCGTCCTGTTTGTTTCGTTTTTTGTAATTAACTAATATTTTATCAGGTGTTTTGCGAGATCTACTAGTACACTGCGGCAAAATAAACCATTTAAATGATTTTAGTATACTTGACTGATTATTTCCTCTTTTCATTACTTTAAAAACTTTATATTTAATGAAATACGCATCACCGCTGATGTAAACAAACGCGGCGGCCGAGGTTGTATCTAACTTGTGACGTCACGGAGTGAGCAGGCGCGAATTACGTGTTTTAGCGGGCGTTTCAAACGTAAAACTATCATTCAATCATAACTTTTCCAAAACTAATTTTTAAATCGTAATATTATGTAAAAAAAATTCTGTCACTTTTACAATGAAAACCAAGTACCAGCAAAAAATGTGAATGTTGCCCATTGCAATTCTGCGAAAGTTTTTAATTGTGTGAATAAATAATTATTTAATTGTGAGCATATGTGTTTTACAATTTCCAATTTTCAATTTTGTGAACATCGTGGCCAAGTGACATATAGGCCTACAGGTACGATATAAAGTATTTGTCAGATTNCAATTTTCAATTTTGTGAACATCGTGGCCAAGTGACATATAGGCCTACAGGTACGATATAAAGTATTTGTCAGATTTGTAATGGGCCCTCAAGTGAAGTAACAGCGTGCATAGCGAGAAATATCCATGGCCAGAATAAGATGTTGGCCCTCTTGCTTGGTCTGTTGTAGTGTAATTTAATTCAACTTCCTTGGTAGTATATTCGTTCTGTCAGGGGTGGAAAAATATGGTATTGGAATGTTAAGCTCCAGAAAATAGGTCAGTAAAAATGGCTTTATGAAAACTGTACACACTAACTAACAGACTCGTCTTCAAGCCTCTAGATTGAAATGGTAGTGTGAAGTGTGACTTAGAAACTTAAGTAAGTCAAATATCAGCGCCATAAAACAGGTTAATTAGCCATAGGTTGTGTAGCATTTAAACTCGGAGCTTTGCATTAAGGCGGAATTGTCTATTTACTTTTCCATAGTATGTTTACTGGCGCCAAGACAAATTTAACGCACACTGAAACTTTTCTCGTAAATTACTCCAACGTCCCCGAATAAAGATGCGTTGGATTACTGGTAAACTATTATTCTAACTACAATGGCACATGCTTGCGGCTTTATGGGGATTAGACAAACTTGGCCTGCGATTGGGGCCATGGTTGCCTCCCATGCCGCCCTAATCTGAACTACAAAGGGAGGATTAAAATCTGTCATAGAGACCGTAAAAACTCCTTGCCAGAAAATAATTGCAACGTAGCATGCAATTTATGAAGTATAAAAAGGTCTCTACTTGAACAGAGGATAGAAAATGATAATACTCGTGGTAAGGAGGGCTTTCTTATTTTGGTTCACTGGAAATCTTTTTGTTTGTAACCAGGAGGGGAGGCGGTGCCACCTTCCCGGTGGAGGGGGTAGTGCTCGATTGGACATGTCCACTCTGATAAACGATAAAAATTACATTCCTTATTCGATAGTAAGAGAGTTAAGAGGTTTCTGTTGGCACTTGACAGCGTGAAATGAGGTGAAGTTGGAGCAGCGGCGTAATGCCAGACTGTAGATATGGGAGTACCCCGAGAAAGCACATCGGTAAACTGCAACGTCCGCCATGTTTTCCCAAACGTGCGAAAATCCGTGTGACCCCGCTAGGAGATGAACCCTATTTTCTTTGGTACGAGACGAGTAGTCTGATTACTGCACCACCACCGCGGGCCGCCATTCAATAAGTGATTACTATAAACGTTAACAACTACGAAATGGTGAAATATAACGTCATAAAAAAAGTCACAAATTTTAAGCAAAAAATAGTTTTTGAAAATATTTAAGAGATGAACATCTATATGCGCATAGTGTACGGAAATATCTCTTAATTCTTTCTAGAAGACAAAAATTTGCCAAATTTAACGCCATGTGGCTAAGTGATAACACAGTTAAGTTATTTGAATCTATTTTTACACGTTGCCTGAAAATGCAAGGTTCTTTCGTAGTAATTTGTGCACACAATTGTGTTGGAAATCTGCCAATGTGTTTAATCTCAACATATGAGCATTGTATGGTGATTATCACACAGGCTGCAAACCCTCGTATAACTAGCGTAGGATTTCCCAACACAATTTTTTGGAACAGGAGTTTATACTCTAGCCTTCCACCTCTGGAATCAACGGTAAGATTCCAGATACCAACGAGCGGCATTCATCGAACCTGCGTGGAACGCGGCAACAACATACATATTCGCATAGTACTGAAACTAGCAAAAATCATATTGTGGACCATAAAAACAAATCATTTTTAATGTTTTTTCGTGTACAAGTTCTTAAGGCATTCGACATGGGAAAAATTTTCTCTGTTCGTTCTTTGCATCAAAGTAGAAACCAATTCAGAACAGAATGTGAGAATTAGAATGTGACTGTTGAATTGAATAGAATCAAACTTATAACTTCAAAAGCTATGTACGGAATTATGCCATATTTATCGTGATATTTGCAGAGAGAGGCCTGTAACACAAAATGTTAATTTTTTGTTTTAGGAGTGAGTAATAACGAATTTCTTTGTGGTGATGCAGTTTGTTTTAGTAAGACATACCGTGTTTTTATTGAGTAAAAAAATGTTCTGTATGACAAAAAAATTGTATTTTGCCATGTTTTTAAGTTTTCTCGTGAAGTAAATGAAACAAAGAGTAAATAAATAATACCTTCTGACTCAAAGGATTACCCTATATCTTCATGAATACTGCAGTTAAATTCTACCGTACGGAATGCATTAATTTTTTGTCTTACTGAGAGGCACTTACCAACGTAACTTTTGTTGCTTTATTAGTAATAAATATTTAACAAATATCTTCGTATTTGTGCGGACTTAAAATCGATGTTAACATCACCGATAATTTCACTTGATGCACTGCCCTTTTAATCCATTAATTGCAGATCAGATGGAAAAAGAATTGCTGGTTAAACCCCATTTACGAACGTAAAATGTTTCGAGTCACCTGTTTTATGTACCTCACCAGAACGCAGCCATGTTCATTGATCGTCACGCGCAGGTACAAAAAAAAAACGCTGTGGCGAAAAAAAAGGGGGGCCAACGTGTGAAGTTTTGCGACGATGCAAATATTTCTGAACCAAAAATTTATTGTCCATTCGTCTCTTATATCCCTGGCCAGTGCTGGAACTCCCTCTCCACCCCACCTTCCCCTTTCCAAACTCCCCTTGTCCACGTATAAACGTATCCGAGAGTTGTCAGGGAAGAGCTATAGGCCCGTGAATTATGGGTGTATCATGCCCTGCGCGCCGCTCCTCCCCCACCCCCAGCCCATACCCTGCCGAGCTGAAGTTTTCCAGCGACATGCCTTCGAATAAACGGAATATTAATCAAGTGTGAGCAATATCCCCCTCCCTCCCCATCCAACACCCCAACTCCAGCGTTTCAGCGCTTCGGAATGACAGCGTGGGTCATTGTGACAAATAGCCGATGACGTCAACGAAATTCAAAAATATAACTCAGGCAACCAGCGCGTTCGTGTATATTTTGATACAGGGACTGAGGGTGCTTTTGTGTACTCTGTAGTTTTTTTTTTCGCTCATGTTTTCACGTACTCCGAAACTGTGACAGAGGATGTTTGACGCAAAGCATAACTAACGTTCAACGCCACTCTTTTAGCCCCTGCATATCGAAAGTGACAGAAGTTCGAAATCGTTGAAGTACGGTTATTCTCGTCGCAGAGTATCCAGGCAGGCAATTTTTTATACCAGTATTTGTGCTCTTATTTACCCCAAACATGGATAAAGTATTGCGAAGTCATCTCATGTGTTAAACATTTTATTACCTGTTCAATTTATATTTATAAAATTTTATTTGTGATGTTTTTAAACATATTTTAAAAAAAACAAATTTTTGGAAAATTATAAGATAACTTGTTGCTGTGACCACATTTAATAATTCGCTTGCCTAAGTTAAGTGAACATAATAAATAGTAAATTAAATCATGACGTACTTTTTCCGAAAAGGTAAATGATAGAATAAAATTTTACAAAAATATACACATGTTAATGGCGACAGCCTAATGCCAGTAACTATTGCTTTTAGTCAGAGTAACTAAACCGATCAGTTTGTCATAATAATACTTACCCTATTTCTCACTGTGAACGAAACCTTTAGCATTTACCAGCACAACGAATACATTGCTTTCGTCGTTAAAAACAGTAGGCGATAATAGTTACATTTTCACCCCGCCACTGTTGGCTCTAACCATTTCTCATGCGCCGAAACCGCTAATGGTTCGTGGCCGACTCCCGTCAAGACTAAATTTAGGTGGGCCAGGCTACCCCACGTTCACAAGTGGTTCGAAACCCACCCGTCATAATCAGGAGATTCCAAGTACCTTATGTGTTCTGTGCAAACCTGTTTGCGGGCCGCGGTGGTGTAGTGGCAAGACTACTCTCCTCCCACCAAGGAGAACCGGGCTCGATTCCCGGTGGGGTCGCGCCTGGATTTTCGTATGTGGGAATCGTGCCGGACGACGTCAGTGGTCGGCGAGCTTTCTCGGGGATCTCCCATTTCCCCCACCTCTTTCATTCCGGCGCTCCTCCATACTCGCCTCTCTTCGCCATCATCGGCTCTCAAGAACTCGATGTTAAGATCTGCCTTAATCACCTCACTCACTCGCTTTACTCTTAATTTCTTTATAATGAAATTTTGAAAGTTTAAGAGTTATATAATCCTCAAAGATAATATTCATTACATGGTTAGATTCTAGTACATTACAATTTACAGTCAAAATTACTTTTAAAGAAAACCACGAAACACATGCATAACTATTAAAATAATATACATAAATGCTAATATATTTTATTTGAATATTTCAGATAACGTAATTTTGTTTTGGAAGTTTCGAAAATATGCGCTACATTTTTTCCGGAATCGAATAATTACAGTAGGTATAAAGGCTTGAATCTCAGCGTGGATTGCTAACCAGACTTATTTAAGTAACAGTATCACCCGTATAGTTAAATCAATTGGTTTAATTTTATTTTCATTAAAATTAAATTCTTAAAACGCTTTTCTAGTCCTAAATTATTACAAATTCACATTGCTTGAATGCAAATAAAATGGTCTCAGTTATCCGCATGTATTTGTGACCGGCATAACTAAATTAAACTTTGCGACAAATTCTTCACTATTCTGCGGTTATCAAATGATGCAGGAAGAAATTGTCATATAATATGAAGAACTGGAAGCAACCTTTGAACTGCTGTGGAGAGAAAAATGCTTCAGTGACGAATTACGCCGACACTTACCGGGTAAAGTGACATCAATTCTGCGTTTAGGGGATGTTCAAACAATTTTAAGTAACTTGCTTGCGTAGTACACGTTGTTAATAAAATGTGGCTTGTCTGTTACCTATGCTCTCACTTGAATCAGAATATATTTATTAATGCAAAATGTATTCAGAGAACATAAACGCCATGGAAATTAATACGTGCATGTTCAGTTCCACTTTTTAATCTCTCCGGTTATGTTAGCACTAACCTACTTCTGTCCTACGCATTCTGTCAATCTCAGGAGACAACAAATTTAACTGCAGGCCTGTAAGCGTATACTCTTAGTATTCATGTATCTTACCTATCAAAATATTTCGATAAACTTAAAAAATTAAATAATTTAAGAAATAAGAATAAGGGATTTGACACACTTATTTCATTGTAAGCAAGCGATATTATGTAGAGTCATAGGGCTTCTTTCGCTCCCACAAACCTTTCTATTTTCTTTTAATTCATCAATAAAATGTATTAATTGCCATATTTAACGTGCTTTTATTTTATGGCTTTTGTAAATAATATATAGTATACGGGTGTTTAACCCTAGACTGATTCGATGTCACAGTTATTAAACACTATTTAAGAAACATATTCCAAACACGGTGAGCTGAGGGGTTATGAGAAGACATTTCCTCTCTTTTCGATGCGCCACGATCTTTAACGCATCGTCATACATTCCATGCAAGACAAGCAAACTTTTGGGGGAAGAATTTCTGAGATGCTCCTACAAACAAACCGCTATCACAGTTCCATGACTATAAAGTCCCCATGTACATTATGGTATCCATCTACTACTCGATCAAATCTAAGCAACCAAAAATGAATGGAAAATATTAGCTGTGATTCACTGCTGAGATAACATTTAAACGCCTATCCTGAGGTTTTTACTGCAGATCACCTCATTTGCAAAAATATTATTACTTTTTTTGTGTCAAACATTTAAGCTATTATTTTCCCAAAGACAGAAATTATCATTCAGAAGCATAAGACATTATTATATTTGTCCACTTGAAACAGCAGTTACAAAATGCAGAAACATTCAAACACACACTGGCCCCTTGTTCTCTGGCCACATTACTATGAAATAACCATTCCATATAAAATTTAAACAGTTCTCAAGACAAATGATTTATTAAAATTGCTTGTGTAATAACTGTGTTGGCAGTCTATAAAAATCCTACCAAAGGCTTCGCACTTTGGATCCAAAGAAAAATTATCTTTCTTTCGCTTTCTTTTTCTGTAAGCGCTGGGTCTATGTCACCAGCGCTGCACTGTGGACTCGTATTCGGAAGGACCTGGACTCTATTTCTGTTTTAGCCATCCTTATTTCGGTTTACCGTATTTCAGTTTCCCCTGATTTTTCCGGAATAAATCATTCAAGGCGAATACCGAGATGGTTTCTTACTACAGGCCATGGCCGTTTCATCGCCGATCCCGTTGTCGGAGCCGCTAGTCACCGTATCTAATGACAAGATGCCTCCGTCTTTATGGCTCATCCAGCAAAACAATTATGTGTGCTTGTCATACTCGCACTCTGGTAGCCTTCTATAGCTCCAAGAAACGTACCTGGTTCAGGAGAATTATCGTTCCAAATCGCCGCTGACACCAGACGATAATTACAAAATTTGAAAGCGGAGACACCTGGGTCCGACCTCAGAGACACACGGGCAGGTGTCGTTTTCCACTATGACTGTGCCACGATAATGGGCTAAAAAGACAAATTTTTCATAATTCTTCAGGATGTCCCCGAATTGTTGGACGAGGAGGCGTTACCTAAAAAAAAGTAAAAGAAAATATTTAAAGTGTTTAAACTCACGCGAATCATGTGCAGATCTTGTGATCTTGTGATCTTCACCTTTCCCAATCAGAAAAGGTACCTATTTTAAAACTACTACTCGCGCGAGGAAACTTTTACGCCAATGTTCATTTTGCTGAAGACTGTGAATATATATATGCCCATCACTTTCCTGGCCCCTCGCTTAATCGAAATTCTACCTCGGAATGGAGACAGTGTTTACCTCGATTCATCAGACCATACATTGAATAGCAGATCCAGTTGGATGAAGAGAGGTTTTAACGGTCTCCGCTGAAGACTGTTGTAAAGTAGGGTGGGGAANGGGGGGGGGGGGTTGGAGAGAGCCAGGAGGACGAGAGAACATGAGAAGAGAAGTAACTAATTGCGAAACCTCAATTCGTGAAGGGGTTGAGGTGGTTGGGTGCTCTGGCGTGGTTGGGGGGTGGGTTCTGCAGACGGAAATACTTCGTTCGGGTTTGGCTACGGTAGGGCTTCGTCATCGTCCGCTAGTAGCCGCTAGCTTTATTTTATAAGAGGAGTAAAAAAAGGGCTGATGAAGAAGAGAAAGGGGAAAGAGGTTTGGGTTGGGGGAGAGAATTTCCGTTCTGCTTTTTCTCGCCTCCCTTTGTCAACCACCACAGACCTGCGCGACACTACTGAATCGCCAGCCGACACTACTGAATCGCCAACCGGACCTCCGAGAAAAACAATGAATACAGGCAGTTTAAAAGAACGTGTATGGCAGTAGAAAATACACACAGTACATAAAAAAACGGGACACTGTGAAGGAAACCACGAAAAGCTTTTGTCATATAGTCTATATGCACATCAAGTTAGTAATTTTTTTGTTGAACCATCCCCTCTCCCGCTCTTGGGTACTGTAACGAATAACGCTTTAGTAATGTCTTGAGGAAGAAATAACTAGACATAGTTCATCTGCGTCCACTTTCAAGCATACATATTTATCTTCACCCTATCTAGTGCACACGTAGTTTTATAATGTCCTGTGTTCCCAGTGAGTGACTAATACAGTGAGCTAGTCGGGCAGGGCAGAAAAGGAACGTTATTACACAAAAGGAACGTTTTATAATGTTTTCTTTCTTTCTAGTTTCGTCTTGTTGAAACGTAGTTTTAAACATACCCTTCAGGAACAGAACGTTTACTTTCATTAAACAATTTTTTAAAGAAAATATTTCATTGGGTAAACTTCTGTTGAAAATTAAGTAATATTATTATACTTCTAATGAATTGTTTCAATTTCTCAAAGTCAGTGGGTTGAGACAGGTTCTTTAACATATGGAGGCTTTAATTATGTAAAAGCTTAAATAAGAACTTCCCAATTTTTTTACAAACACTACAAAGAATATACTCTTGACTTAATTTATCACAAAAAATTGCTATCACTTCCTATTCACAACACATATTTAGATTATCTTCCATCATCTCACATAAATTAATGCAAACAAATAACGAATATCGGTCCCAATAAACAGTGTATCAACACCTATTTAATTATTTAAAAAAAAATTGTGTTTCTGTATTTGGCAGTTACAATGTTCACAGTAAAGTCTGTATCACATGTTCATACAGTTCCGCATTAATTCAGTCCAGATTCCAGCAGTTCAAAATTATCTAGATATAACCGAGTGCACCCCACCTCCCCTGCATATTCACATCATCCATATACTCCTCGGATACTACGCCCTCTCGTCCATTCCCCACCACAAAAATACTCGTCTGCCGTCGTCCGTCCTCCCCCAAATGTTTTCCCTCGTTTCACCAAATTTTACCGATTCTCACACTTCAGCCAGATGGCTGGCACAAAAACTTCCTACTCTATAGCTGCAGTGGTACTTAAAGTGTCGTCAGCTCTAGCCCAGAAACTTATTTATACGCAGGGTTGCGCCGAGGAAGGAGATTACTAGAACAGTCATTCAATAGCGCGCCACCACCGACTTCTCCAGAAGACTGATGTGAGATTGGTGGCACCAGTCCAGGTAGCTGTCAATCTTCCCGCCCGCCAGGCGTCATAACGGCAGACAGGTATTGGTGACTCACCTTAGCCTACTACATGGCTGTACCGCCGGGCGAGCACACCTGGCGCGAGGGGGCTCGCGCGGACAATATGGTAAATTTGTTTCGATATTGGTGTCACTGTTATCTCGTTGGCATTTTTTTTTAATGTTGTGGCTAGCAGTTTTAAGTTTTTCGTGTACTAGCGAATATATGCCTTTCCCGTATATAATTATGTGCGTTTTAAGTAAATGTTAACAATTTGTTTTTTTTTTTTAAGTATTTATGAACGTAACGGGAACTTAACATTACTTTAAAGATATACGTATAGTAACGACGATTTTTATTGTTTACTTTTTATGAATATTTTCACCCGGTTATCAGAGGATACGCATGCGGCCATCATTTTCTCCCAAACAGAAATGGGTTTCGTTCGTAAACACAATATTGTGACATTTCGCCATGATTCTCACTTAGTTTTAATGAATATTGCAAACTGGCATTTGAACATTTCCCATTAACTTAGTTTTATGACGCCCCATTGCTTACAAACATGAAGTTAGAAGTGCAATAAAGAGAAAATATTGGATAATGCAACAGCGATTAATACGTAAATAAATTGTACGTATAGATTCATGAAACTTCCCTCCGTTAGTTACATCATTATTCGCGTCTTTATCTACATATTTCAGAAGGAGTAAAACGATTACAAAATTTATTCTCTTTTTGACGCTGGTTGCCCGGCCCGGCATTGTATTCACCTCCGTAAACCTGATAGCACTTTTTTTTTGCGGGCATACAAGATATAGTTCTTTCTCTTTCTAGGAGAGGCAAACAAAGGCTATAATGGAGTCTGCTCACAGACAAAAGATGAGGTATACATACTGTATTTTTGCTTTCTACGCATGTCACCAAAGTTGACTGACCCAACGCCTATACAAATGTCAAAATCACGTGGTCAGCCGTAATGAACATGTTTTTTTGTGTTTCAATTTTCAACATACCCACCCTTTTTATGAATAAAATATATTGTCAAACTTAAATATACGGTTTATTAGTTGCATTAAATACTATGTTAGAGCAAGCGTACACATATATCAGAGTAATTACTTACATAAACAGTGTTATAACTGGAAACCCTATCCAAGTTGCTTTTGGTAGTGCAGTTCGAAAAAAAAAAAAAACTCACCTAATGTTCGAACACAGAGAGTGGTTACTGTGCAGCTGTTATACTCACTCTACCCCATATTCACTTTATGAGTCTAATCCGGAGGATAGAACCGTGCTTGGCTCTCTCAATAAGAGGAGAACTGTGTAGCTATAGTTACTTTTCTGGCACACAACGGCGCCACGAGCATACACAGGTTTTTTCAAAACTGCATTGTGTCGGGACAGTACACTTGCGTAAAAATCTCGGGAAAAAACTTGTACGACATCGTTTTTTTTATAGCATAGTGCTCCCTATAGCCAAGTGATGGCAGTATACGACAGCGTCTTATACAAGTTCTCTACAAGCGTTAGTTTTGCGGGTGACACTTGATCAGTCAATGGCAACGCGTCCTCATCAATACTACAAGGGATTTTGCAAATTGATGTCCAAGAGTATATTTTACGTAAGTTATAAGCATTGGCTAAAGAAGACAAATTTTTTTATGATATAGACAGAAGGCTCCGAACCACCAGATACCTGCTTGGTGCTCATAAACTGAACTACGCTGGAGGTTGGACGCGAAGATCCATCGTATGGATCTCTTCACCCAACGAGTGTTATATGTCTTAGCATGTACGGCAATCGGAAACCCCCATGGAATATTTTCATAACCCCCCTCCCCCTGCACCAAAAACGTCCTGCGGATTGGATTATGCAGTTAACTCATTATACCTTTACAAAATCAGACCGAAGGAAACACTACGTTTCTTTTTTTATTGAGCTCGCCGATGCTTATTTCATGTGTATGCTTTCAGTGGTTAATTGCGCACTTCTGAAAGTCGTGCTACGGATCTAATTCTCTACAATTTTATATCCTACCACCGATGTAAAAATTTTATTGCCATAGTCCTGACGACTTTATTAATGCGTTGACCAATTATACCTGTAAAATAGCCGGGAGCGTGTATTTGTAACCAATATGCTAATTCACTTACGTGCAGAGAACAAACACAACCTCAGATAATTTCAGAATTTACAAACTTCAAACAAACTTATAATATGACGTATGAACAAAATACTTGTCCTACATTGTTTCCAACCTTACCGGACGCATGTTAGTCAGTGTGTGCATTATATATATATATATATAGAGAGAGATGGATAGATAGAGAGATAAATAGAGAGAGAGANTATATACAGGTAGGAGCAGGGGTTTTGTTTCTCAGAGGTTAACTTAAAAAGTTCTCTACCGCTTACCAGATACATCACGAATATTTAAAATGTTGCTTTATCCTGAAATAGAATCAGAAATTATTTTTTTGATCCTTCGGTTCTTCACCGTGTGTTATGGAGAGAACGCCACTCAGGAGTCGAGTTTTTTGGATAGCATGGATGGTATACGGAAGACGTGTTTTCCCACAGATGTGGGAAATTTTATTCCCATTTCAGGAATGATTTAATGGTTCTACGGTGCTTTTTATTTAAGTTACTTCAAAAACTCAGTGGTAACGAACGTGTCGATCCGAGACCTTCGCTTGTCAGGCGCATTTTTGATAGGGATTCGCGCATGGGCAACATTGTAGACAATTCACTAAAGTACGCGTTACCTGCTTACTATCTTCTCTTCTTTTGTTCTTCATTCCATTAATGCTCTTCTACCTCAACTTACAAAGTGGTGTCTGTCATAGTGACAACGAACGACATATAGGCTTACCTCGGGTAGGTCAGCCGTTCGATGACTTCTCCACGTAGACACTGTCTCTGGTGGGAAGTGAGTGATTGGAATATTCATATAACACAAGCATCCCTCCTGGTGGTTTTAGTGACAGTGTTATACTTGCTTTTAAAACATGGCAAACATTACGTCTCACACCAGAATATATACAAAACGAAAGGAAAGCAGTTTGTAATCTAATGGCCTGAGGTAAATACTGGGATCAAGAGGGACCTCCCCCCACCATACAGAATTCTTGGTTTTTCTAGCTTGTTAAGGTTTATTTACCTTATATAGTAGTACAGTCGTAACAACTGAACTTCGAGCACATAATTAGTCACAATATTAATTCTGCCAAAATTTGGCGAAATAAATATTATGACGTAAATACGAGTTCGTATATCAGTCGTTATGTCTGTACTGCTGTCTAGGGCAATAGCTAGTTGGGTATGGGGTATTTCGGAATTTTCTTGTTATTACAAATACATTAAAACATCCAAAACCGTTATGGCTGTATAAAGTCCCCCTTAACCATTAGCTTCGTGATTAAACGCATGTTTATGGAGAGGTCAGATATTAACTTTGCGGCACATTGTGCGTTACCTGCGCGCATTACAGCAGTCATTCCGAAAAGTACACTGGCACGGGTTGAAGCTACACACCAGGTAATATAGGCCGTTTAGGTTAAATTGAGCGCTTTTGATATCGACCTTTGAAAAATGTCATTGCTCCTACCTGCATATTTTAACGGGCACACTCACTTGCACACACCCAGTAAAGATGGTAACGACGAAGGAAGAGTAGTTCCATGTACTAAAGTAGAATTAAAAGTGTTGGGTAAACTTTTCTGAATACTCAAATAATCAATTTGGCTTTCTGCTTATTTTAAACGCACGCGAGATAAAAAATTAGAAAATTTTAAGATTATTTACTATTCTAATAATTTCACAGTTTAACTAGACCAATGAAGGAATAAAGTGATCATGACCATGGCTATGTCAAATTTTCATGTGGTTGAAGAATACACAATGTCCTTACCAGAGTCTTAAGCAGGGCTTTCAAAAGTGCTCAGTTTACCGAGAAAACGCATAGTACTATGTTAACTACACGCAAAGATGGGTAAAATCCTGCCAGTATTTAATCGCAGGCCACACGGTAGGTGAGGGGAACTTCATTCGCTGCAGGGTTGAAGTCCCTCCACCGGGCTCATCTATTTTTGGAGGAAGAAACAGGACTTGCGGGGAAGGAAAAGAAAAAAGTTAGCAAACGGCGAGGAAAGTTTACACGTTCCTCGTTCCATTCCTCATCCACCTTCTTCCTCCCTCTTCACCACCGCGCACATCACCCGTGGTGGGCTCGCTACTCGTGGCCGGCGGTTTCATCGGGCCCCCGCCAGTCGGCGACACTGATGCAATCAAGTGAAGAACTCTCGAACGCTAAGCGGCCTTAAGGTCTCGTCAATATTGACTCTCTCAGTTTCCACCCCCTCCTCAACCTGTATCTTCTTCCACCACCCCCGTGCCTACTACTCAGCCCTATTATTCTCCTCCCACACCACCCTTCCTTGTTTCTCCCCGCGACACTTTGTAGGAAGCTGTGCCTCATCTCCAATACACTTCGGCTTCTTTAGGCACAATAACCGAGCGTGTCGAGAACGTTAAATAAGAAAAGGGGGGTGGGGGGGTACGGTGTGTAGTGGTAGAGTGCGCATGCAAGCTGCGCTGTGGACTCTCTCCATGTTACAACATTGGAGCGTTTTTCTGACAATAGAATTATCATAAACTACGTGGATAGGATTTGAGGTTAGAATACTGTTTGTATAAGTAGGCATTTTGAAATATTTGTACACTTTGTCTAACCTAGTTTTTACGTATTCATGAGTATTTTATTCATACAACAGAGTGTGATTATTTAAAATTACAATGTGAAAAAAAACATTTTCATCACTGCTGACCATGTGATTTTGACAGTCGTACTGAGAATGGGCAACCGAATGTCGGGGAACACGCTCAGAGGACGAAAATCGATCTTCTTCATCTTTCGTATGTGGTCAAGAACTTGTAGAGAGCAGTAGGTTTGTCACTATTGTATTCTACTTGCTGTCTGCAATATTTACGACTTAACACATGCTCGGTTGGTGTTCTTGTTCTCTGCCAACTTAAAAATAATTGGCAAGTAAGCGAATTTTGGAGAAATATATTTGATTCCTACTTGAGTTATAATAAACTCGCAAGAGGTATCAAACTTTTTTTAGAAAGTCACTATGTCAGGAAACTAAAAAGTGCTTGCCACAATTTGAATGGTATCAGAGTAATGGCGTGTATAATAAAGTTGGCAAAAATGTGTAACGAAAAGTTGCTACTACTTCGTGCGCAGGGCAAAATCTGGTGATAATTTTTTTTTTAGCCTACTTTCCTTTGGAAAGATAAGCTTATAAAATCTCCTGAATGTTTGTCTGGATGTATGTTCTCCCCCCCCCCTTTTATAACATTTTAATCCCTAAACAGATTTTACTAAAATTTTGTAGGAACATGTTGCCACTAATGACCCACACGACGCAACCTTCCATAAAAGCACATCTTCTGTGTTTATAAATCTCTGTAAGTGCAAATTTCTGAGTATAAATGTATCAATACGCGACGTATATATCCGCTTATGTACAATCCCGTTTTTTATCACGCTGTCACATGTTAAGCCTGTCACGGGTCGGTCAGTAGCTGAGCGACATTAGAACGGCCCGGCAATCTTGAGATAACTTCGTCTTCCCTACCTCCTGCGCGTGCAACTTTCCTTCCACCCCTACCCCTTTACCACATGATCACCCGCACCAAAACCCATGTAACTAAAAGATACATGCCGCTCAAAATCGTTTACGGCATGAGGCAATTTTAAGTGCAGTAATTATCAGCACATGATTATTACTACTTACACCAATTTTAGTTATTACGCAGTTGTACTGCACGCACTGTTAGTAATAATATTACAGATATATAAACACATATATTGAAAACATTTTCACGTATACTACAAAATGCACGAAATATCCATCATTGTTGTGCTCATATATAATTATACACTACAGACAAACAACATAAATTTAGCGCATTTCTGCCTGTCGGTGTTGTCATTTCTTGCGAACTTGTGTTCATTAATACATTCATTTGGAATAAAATTGAAATCACAAACGTAATAAACTATCTTCGTTTCCACTTCGATAATTTTTTTCTGAACGATCGCCAGTTCAAAAATAGTTAATATTAAATGAAATACAATTTTTACGTGATCAGCAGTGATCACTTTATCCCTATCGCCATTTTAACATCTCTTTGGAATGATCGGTATACTAATAATGTTAGATCTTCCTATCTGTTTGTGTTTATATGTGCGTGAGAGCGTGTGTGTAACCTTGTAAACATCTGAAGTTGCACTGATTTTCACAAATTTCGGTATTGTTGTAGTAATTAGTATGATACCCTAATTTCTTAATAATTGTGAAAGTAGAATAACTGCTCATTTTGAAAATGTGCAGCTTTGTAGTCTACTTTTCAAACTGTAGTTTTATGAAACCACTTTTTCTGTGTGTGTGCGCTTTGGTATATAGATATGTGTGTGTAAACCCCCCGCCCTCCTCTTGTTAACACTTTAAAATCCATGAACCAAATATTAAGAAACTCGCTATGCACATCTAGTACATTGCAAGGGCAACCGAATTATGTAATTTCTAACCAAGAGGACTCATTTTTATGTCTTACCATTGCAATCCTTAACCCGTGAACAAACTTTACGTAACGATTTACATAGACTTTTTTTTTCCACTATTCAGAGAGGTGGCAACCCCTATTTTACCATGTAGGGAATAAGGTAGCCAACAATTTTATATGCGTGTTTAAGATATTGTATTGTTTGACACTAATACAAAAATAATCCCTTAATATCCTATGGGTTCCGTGTATTTAAATAGAGTTAAATATTGCAACCCCCATCTTCATAAGGGTTTCCTAGACCTCGTGGTTTCCTGGCGTTCGTTGTCACGCATTTTTTAACTGAAGTTTTACACGAAAAATTCTCATGAAGTTTGTCGCATAGGTGCTGACTCATTCTGTATATGAAACCATTTATCCCAATGTCATTTAACTTTGTATCGTGGCAGTATCCATTATAGTCACTGAATTGGTTTACACAAAGCCTCTTATGTCCGCCATGTTGTAAAATAGCACAATAATTTAAATTAAAGATTTTGTCGCATACCATCAACCTATCACTAACAAATTTTGGCAAACAGGTAGTAATATGGCAGGCCATTTAAGGTAATGGTTCTGACACTTAACTTTAAATTGGTGTCCCTATAAACATTTAAGCTAAGCATGCGATACCTACAAATCCATGTACCCTATTTCAATATTTTAACTTAACTTTGTATGCTGGCACAATTTATTACAACTATCGAACGTGTCTACATTGAGCCTCTTTTGTCAGCAATTTTATAAGAGAGCAGCACATTAATAAAATGTTTTTACATAATATCTCGTTATTAACCAATCCCATTCTCACCAAATTATGCAGATTAGTAGTGGCACAGTAGGACATTACAAACACTAATTTTTTAAATGGCAGCCATATAAAATATTAAATTAGTACGTAACTTATTTAACACTTTAAACAGTTTCAAACAAACGTTTTTGCTGACAACGTTTGTTAGGTGTACCATGCGAGCATAAACAGATAGTTTTTTAAGCTTCTTTGTACGACAGTGTTACATGAGAAAATAAAGCTTTTTATGCCATGTCTCGAGAACCAATAAACCTCTTACCCTTAAGTATTGCGCACAAGTACAGCTGTGGTATACCATGTGAACTTATATGATTTAAGAGGCTCAGGTACTTATTTTCAAAATGACAGACCTTTACATATTCCCAGTTACTAAACTCTACCTGCCAAAACGTCATAGATATTACAACCAAAGCAGATGCTCCAAAGTCTACTCGTATAGTGTATTTGGTTGCACGCCGGCTGACGGCACGAGCGATTCTTGGCTCGAGTCCCACGTAAAACGTGTACTGGTACTTGTCTCGCTTGTGTTACGTTACATGTGTTTCTGGTACCATATATAATTAATTACATTGTTCTCAAAGAGATGTTAATTCCTACCTATAATAAAAATTTTAGTTAATTCATCAACACTACATGCAGATATGTAAAGGAAAGTAGGCTAATTATTTATATCGGTAACTGCTTGTTTTTTTCAAAGCAGTCTTCCTGCAACGATAACCTTCGTTTCCTAGGTGGTAAAGGCATATACTGTTACTGGCATACGCCTGTGCACGCGAGTCACCTCCTGCTGCTAAGACTGCGGCTCGGCACGGACTGGTCTCTAGCTGAGCGGCAACACAGCGGCCCGGCTGTATACGTGCGGACATAAAAACATTCAGTATTTTGTCTTGAGTAACAGCAAATGCAAAACCCCGGATAAAGAGTTTTTTTTCTGGTGACAACAGATAAAAATGCTCTTGTCATAGTGTTCTGCATGCTTTATTTCCTTCTGCGTGAGTTGTTCAATAGAATTCAATTGTTTTTCTGTTATTTAGTATGAATTTTTCTGTTAATATATTAAACAGTATCGAGTTAAATCCACGTTATATAAAAGTTATAACGATGGCGTTGGAATATTTTCTGTGGTTTGATGCATCAACATATTACTTGCTCCTTTTCCACATTTTCACTATATGAAGACATATGGAGGATGTAAACATTTGATGTGAATATTTACGGCGCAGCTTAAGCTATATCTCGACGGGAATGCATTACTCAAGACAAAATTTGTTCACAAAGTTTGCACACATTGAGGGGCTTGAGATAACATAATGCTAAGCCAACTTGAAGTCATTTTACAGCATAGCAGTTTTTCTTCTATAAAAAAATCCAAAAATAATGCAAATAATAAAACACAAAGTCGTACATACCTGTCATCTATCTAGTCAATGCCGAATGTAATTTAGTAGCATATCCATAGTTGTTGGCACGATATTTTTGATGGCATGGAATTCTTGTGCCTTTTGTTGAAATTATCAGTCGCAACACGTGGCAGCAAATAACCTAATTGTAATTAAAAATAATAAATTAAAAATATTTGTAATTATAATAATGTTTCATTAAATGACACAAATTTTTTTTATATAATTACTTATAGACAATAACACAAAATAGAACTGAGAAAAAGATAAAAATTATTTGTTTATTTTAAATTTTTTATTCCAAAGAAATTAGTGATTTTAGAAGTTTAAGCTAAACAATAAAACTTTTAAATCAACGTTCAAAACTTTGCCCGCAATTGCTGCATTTAATTTAGGGGAAAATAGGCAAGCGGATTCCAACCATTATGAGAGCGAATAATAAATGTGGAACAATTAATTAATATATCACTTAAACTGTAACTTAAAAATTATCTCCAATGAAATAAACTGCTTTTTTTTTCACTTAAAATAATTTCTTATTACCAATGACAATGTTCTGGTTGACCTATTGGCACTGTCGCGCAGGCGGTTGGGTATTGAGCGCGAGTGGTTCCGGTTTTGAATCCCAGGTAGGGCGAGGGGGTGATTCATGCTTGTTCGTATGGGTCAACCTTTAATGGGAAATGACACTTCCACTAGGAAAACTCTGGCAACGAAGTTATCGTGGAATTAAAAAAATTAGTACTGTAAATCTGGAAATATATTTGCATATTTTCGTACTTTTGCAAGTAAAACCTTGGAAACTAGTAACCAAAATAATATTTGCTTTTTCTAGTAATAAACACATTAACCTACTAAGTGGACTTGCAAGATATAGGTTTTTAATATTACAGCTAAGCTTGTATTTCAGCCAAATAGGTAAATAGCGAATATAAATTATTGTATAATATGCTTTCGAAAATAAATCTATGTATACCACAACTGTAATACAAATATTATATTTTATGTTATATTTATAAAAAAAAAGTTACAACTAGAAATCGAACTGGCAAATTGTTGAGCAAAAACGTGTGACTTAAGTTCAACACCATCAAATTAATTTACTTAGTACTATAATGATAGAAATAGTTTCGAATCTGTTTGTCTAGTAATTTGGCAGGCATATAATTTTAAACTGTTGATGTTTTAGTTTTTAATGCTTTTCAAATAGGATTATTTATTTGCATATTCTTTATATCTTCATCGAGAAAACATTTTCTCTTAATGAACGTTGTGTTTGGAATAACATTTACTGGTATACATTATAGACAAAGTATATTACGGTCTGTTAAGTTAGTACAAATAATTGTATGATTAATGCTACATAAATATTTTTACAGTGGTTACACCATGCTGCAGATACCAGCATTATTTGGAAGAATATTTTACAGGTGGCATTAATTTTGCACGTGATTCGGAATTCTAGAAATAATACATAAACCTACAATATAAATAACACCTTTTTATATCAACACTCAATTATTTAATGTGATTTTCATAGGCTTTTAATTTGATCACCTAGGGGTATGTAGACCACAATTTTACATAAACTACCGTTTAAAACGGCAAGAATGCTTACACGGAGATTAATTGGGTAGAATTTGTGAAGTAAATGAACATTATGCTGTAGAGTGTAATATTTTATAGCAGCGGCATTGCTTCAGTTTTATTATTTTATTACTTATTATATAGAAACTGTGCGTAAACTGTCTTTATACCATGGGTCACTATGAGTAAAAACCCTTATTTTCACGACTTTGTGCAAATAAAGATATATAACGTTTCTATACCTTCAAAATAAAACCACTGGCCTAAAATTACTGTTATTTTATATTATAAAAAATATGCTTAGAAATTAATCCACGCGAAATTGCACCGAGTGTTAAAAACTAAGTAGTATTTCAGTTGTATATTTTATTTATGATATGTGGTTGTATAAGAATATCATGGACAAGTGCAATTTTGTAACACTGAGCATAACTTTCGTTTACTTCTGTGAACGTCCTCCGTCCTCCGTCGCCTTGCATATAACTGAGTCCGCCGTAACTGATGTTTGTGGAACAGTCGATAGCACGGCCAAACCTGTGCGTGGATCTCTTCCCCTCTTGCACCGCTTAATCCGCTTCAACGCGCTAAAAAATGCACACATCTGCAGGCTACAGTACGTGAAATTTTTTTTCTAAACATACGGGTCGGAGTGTGCTTTAATACAGTTTCAGCCAAATACAAAAAGTAATAATCAACCCGTCTCTAAAAACGTAAAATGAAAATTTCATAAGCGGTTTACATGTAATAAAAATTACTTTTTATTTTGTACTGCCAGACAAAATTGTTTAAACTTTTTATAGTCATTTTTATACACAGTAAAACACCCACATATCGAAAGTAAAATTTTTTTTGCCACCCCTTTTTATAAAGAACAGATTTAAAAAACACGCTTTTCCAGGAATTGGTGTTGCAAATACTGGATTTACGCAGAATGATGTATGTACATACCTCTCTCAGTTTCTAGAAATGTAAGTGTGTTTGCGAATTTGTTTTTTTATTTTAGATTTACAAACAGGGTTAAGAAAATAGTTATTTTCATAATTTTCTTCACTGAGCATAACATAAATAATACAAAAAATGTAATATTTTGTTCTGTAGCGGGATTTTAATGTGAATAGAAAAATTAACACTTAATAACTCGAACCACTCGCCTATTTGACCTTTACTCGAAGTAAGGTATTTCATAAATATGGATTTTACACGAAAATGACGAACGCACCTTCCTTAGTTTTAAGTTGTGTTAAAACGTGTGCTATTAAGTTTTATTTGCGGTTTATAAAAGGATGTTAGGAAGAAAAATTTTTTTTTTCGTTATGTATGTATTTCATTGTATATACAGACGGTCTTGTCCTGTAGCGGAATTTGAAAAATAACCGAAGAATTGGCACTTTATGAGTAGTTCGCCATTCACCTACTACTATTGTATACGGAGTAGTATTGTGAATGTGGGGTTTTATACATATCAGGTATCATCGGAATTGATCGTGTCTCAAAATCGAAGCCGTATAGATACGAAGAAATCCCGTATTTTATGTATTCGTAGCTCATTTCCGTCATTCATCATTATGGAGTGTCTTTCCGTAAATTAACTATACATCTCCTTAAAAGTTTTAGTAAATCTACAGAAATTTCTAACAGCGTAGTTGCGGAGAACAGGGAAACAAGCCAGAGTTAGCTGTTGTTACAAATATGTAACCTGCATATAATTATAAGAAGAAATCTAGTCAGATATAACAAGACAAATTACGCAACATAACCAGAATGAGTACCAAACAAACGATAAGGTTAGTATACGAAAAAAAAAAAGTGGAAACAGAAGGACACAAAAGTTGGAACATGAGCACACATGGACATACGAGGACAATACATATGAATGAAGCTTCCCACGATATATTGGACCGTTCTTATTAATTTATTTAGAAACTTCTTATTATGCTCTTAATGACAAATAAACAGCAATAAAACCAAACAGACATATCATTTATATTTTGATGTCTGCAATATTTTATGGGAATATTATAGTCCATGTGAACTATACACACTACTTTCAGGAAATATATTTCTGCCTTCGCTGATAATTTTAACAACTTTTCTTGAAATTATAGATTTCACAGATAATAGGCTAATTATTTATACCTTCAAATTTTTGTTTCAGCGCACGAGATGCTGAAGACAGAATGTATTTTAAAACAAATAATTCTCAGCAAAATAAAACGCGTTTAACCTGGCTTTTAAAAAAGCTTCTTGGCCTCGAACTTTTGTATTGCCGTTTCATTGTGGTATTTGTAATTTAGACGAGATGTTCTGTGTGGCTAATTTTTAATTATATTTATGACTTGGCTCGATTATCACAAATGCCATTTCAACGCAAGATTTCGCTGTATTCATGGTAGCACAGTGCTTTCGCAGTGCCTGTATTATATTATTTTTGTCACGCTTTAATTTTCACGCCAGTTTTTAGTACTTTCTTATGGCTCCGCCATCGTTGATAAAGAGGTTCTTACTGTTATGAGAAGGTGATAAACAAAGGCATTATACTAGTTTTCCGATTTTAATATCAACATATTAAATTTATGTGATTAAGATAGCACCTAATCAATTCCATATAAACAGTTTGAACGTAAGATATATTCTGTGATTGTCTAGTGACGCATGTTGCACGAAAATACTACATCTGATATTTTGAGATCACTAGTTTCTTCCATGCGTATGGGTAGGATGGTAAAATATTTCTACCTGGAGACTTGGAATTACTGTAACATTAAAGAAGGCGGAGCTTAAGCGTTTCCTTAGATGTAACGCAGGCACCAAAACATTTGGAATTACAGCAACAATTAATTTAGTCAATGTATAGGCTTTTTATTTGATGTTACGTAGGGTCACAAAACAAGAAAGCAAATAACAATGTTCTCAACAAATTTTAAAACAGAATGGAGAATAAGTTTGTTTCCTAGATGCTGTCATATTTTCTTTATATTTTAATAATAAATTTAAAAAATTTGTAAATTTTCTAAGAGGTAAGACAAAAAGGAAGTATTTTTATCTATAAATAATAAATAAGTATTGATATAATAAAAACGCAAAGTGTTACTGTAATAAGCCATATTATTATACATTTCGTAGCTTTCGCGCAGATATAGGAACTCCAAAAACGTCTTTTTAATGCGGGATTTGTAAACCAATGGGAAAACCAACTCTTTGAACTGCCAGCAGGGTTCGAACATGCAGCCTTTTACATGCAAACGCCTGATGAAAAAGGCGCGAATAAATAACGTTTCGTACCGTGCCTTGAATTTTCCCCGAGAACGCAAGGTTTTCAGAAATAGCGTGGCGTATTTTGTCTGCGCCAGAAAGGGTGCAATATTTCTGCCTCGCTCTTTTATCAGTATGTTCGAGCCGCCAAACAAGACGGCGCGGCGGGGCAGAGTTCGCTTGTTGCTGTCTGTTCTGTTACCTGTTGCTGGGACAAGTGACGTCACAGAATCTACCTTCTCTCTTCCAACCCTCTCCTCCTCCCTCTTCGGCACTTCTACCACTGCTTTCTCCTCCCTCCCCTCTGCACAAGAATCCCTCCTGTCAAGGCTTCACTGCGTCACCCCCACCGCCCTTGACAGACGCTTAACAAGCAAGCGTCGCGTTTAAGTAATTGTTGTCTTGTCAGCGTTGCACGGTGACGTGAACACGGGATTGAGAAATTTCTCAAAGCCCTAAATTTTGCTTCGCGTGGTCTGATCCGATCTGTAGAAAATACATAATCTTTTAATATACCCAGCCTAGGCTTCCACAGCGGAAGAAAATTTTTTTCATCAAATAATTATTAAAATTTTTACATCTCAGATTTCGATGTATATGAAAATTTTCGAATAATTGTTCTGCGGTTAATTGAGAACTTTCGTCACCTCTGATTGGCTCCAACTTCCCGGCCATTGCATATCTCATCGGGCCACGTCAATATAACGAAGAATGATATATTTACTACCACATGCGTCGACCAAGAGGCTTTGTGAAATTGTTACAAACACAAAATATTGAGACAAGATTTCAGTTCTCGTTTATTTTTAACTTTACATAAAGACGATAGATACATCTCTAGGACACCGCGATAGCTAAGGGAGAACGTTTCTACAATTTTGGAAGAATATGAACAGTCTCTAGAAAGTCTAGCGGAATGCTATGGAGAAAATCACCTAATTACGAACTCTGGGATGACTAACGCTTAAAGCTTTCATCTTAGGTTCAAAGCAGCCAGATGGTACCTTATAAATAAAATGGAAGGAAATAAAAACCAAAATACGTGCAGACACACTGCATCGCCAATACCGATTTTCTTATGTTCTTGGAAACAAATATCAATCACTTATGACAGCCGTTACTGCTATATTGCTAATCTCCCATTGCTCGTGTAGTTTGACACACGTGTACCAACAAGCGGGACCGCAGTGGTGAAGTGGTTAGACTACTCACCTCCCACCTAGGTTCAATTCCCGGCGGGATCGCTCCCGAATTTTTGCATGTGGGAATCGTGTCGGACGATGCCGCTGGTCTGTGGGTTTTCTCGGGGAACTCTCGTTTCACGCGCTCTTTCATTCAGGTTCTGCTCCATACTCACTTCGCTTCATCCTCATCAGCTATCAAGACCTCGCTGTTAAGAACCGCACAAATTTCTTCACTTCATGAACAAGCAACCACTAACGGCGCCCACGTACCTGAGTTTATGATGTTCTACATGCAGGCGCTATCCGTATGGCGAACCAGTGCCGTTTACCTTCGTGATATGCAACTTATCGTACTCGCACGTACATAGAGTGGCAAACTTCCGGCGCTGTTTTGCTAAATTCAATTTCAACTTAAACATACTAGATGAAAGTTTCGAACATTTTGATAGATTTATTGTTTATATTAGCCCGTAGATACCGTGGTTTGAAATTTGACATTTAGTNGCAGCTGTCCACGCAGACGCATCGCTCACTCAAGTAGGAGAGAGACGGATGTCGAACGCTGCCGAACGCAAAGGCCGATTGTGCTTCTTTTTCGCTCGTTCCGCGCTCTCGCTTGCACTTCAAGCCTTACATGGAACGCCTCAGAGCGAGGTAACGCCGCATGAGTCATGTTTTTTCGTGCGTGCAGCCGGCTCTATCGAATTATAAGACGTTGTCACGTCAAAACACCTTTGTATATTGATTTATATTACGACTCAGCTCAGGAAGTGACTCAATTGCAAATCTGGTAATCAAACCCCCAACATTTTAACGACCGCTTCATTGTTAGATATAGAGGATAAAAACAACATATCTGCTGTCGTTTTATGTTAAATACAAGCATGTTGGGAATCTCCAAATGTCCAGAAACTGGAAGATTTTATCAAAAAAATAACTAAAATGTTGTTTAGAGTTTGTTGCTAAAAAATCTAGTACGGTTTATTGACGTAGTAATTAATGCGGGATTTTTCATGCCTTTAATAATTCCGTATTAAAAAATTTCCGTTCCATTTTTTGCTGGCTAACGAGCTTGTACTACGCATATTCACGACGACATTTATTTCTGTTTTAATCATGTCCTAATAGCCCAGTCATATTAGGGGTTTCACCTCGGAATGAAAGATAATAAGCTGTAAATTGGTATAAGCCTTTGTTTTGTCGTTCTTAATGTTGTCTCAAGAGTCACCAATGTTACCGTGTCCGCGTCTTAAGATATTAAAGGTCAAAGGTCATAAAAATCGGTTTTTCGCGAATATCTCGCTTTTTATTGCTTAAATAAGATTTGCACTTATTATAAAAGTTGTAGAATATAAAATTCTCTACAACTTCTGTTTGAACTTTTTTTTCATACGATCAACCGTTTCTGCGGTAGACCGCAAAGAGTGCGCCGCGCACAGTCATATATGGTCTAAAGCAAGGTCAAGCGTGAGTTACGGTTATCAGTACGTTGGATAAAGTTAATTATTTACTAAAAAAGTATAATTATTAAACAATGCCCATTATTTATGTACTAATTATAAATTATTTATATTTAATTAAAATAAGTGACTTAATTATTTATATTTAACTATAGTATATTAATAATTCTGGAATGTATATTTTAGTTATATTTTAATTTAAAAAGCCAGTAAGGGAATATATTTTATACATATATTTATTTATCATTAAATATAGCTTATTATACATTTATTGAAATGTGATGTTCAAATATTAAAACAATTTTTGTTGATTTTAATTATAATAAAATTGTAAATGGAAGCTAGTTATCTTCTTCTTCTTCGTCATCTTCTTCTTGTTGTCGCTCGAAAATGTTTAATTCATTGTCATCATCCTCATTATCGGTCATAGTCATCTCCAAACCTTCCAGAATTTCAGGATCGTATGCGCTTTCTTCATCGGGATTACTTGGATATAGTGAAGCGTTGAGGCAAGCTTGTCCATTGCATTGGCCACAAGCTAAAGAACATAGTAGCCCTGATTTTCTGCATCCACAGCGGGAACCACAACCGTTTTTGCAATTGCAAAATATTATATTTAGTATTTCGGCTGGTGCTGGAGGCAATAACGTTCTTATGGGCTCCAGGATTTCATTTTCAAGAATCAAACACTTCATTTCTTTTTTTACGAGGTGCACTTGACGTTGAAGGTTCACCCTCTTCTGTGCGTCGTTTCGATGCAACAATAGCATTTTTACTAGTGTAAACTTTTCGACACTCGGAATGCACATTCACAGAACTTAAAGTATTTAAATAGTCTATATGTCCTCATTCCTTTCAATACTTGCAGTTTTTAAAGTTTGTAAACCACGTACGACATTCACAGAAACACCTTCTGAAAGTGACTTATCACATATAAAACACAAATCAGCCATAGCTCTTAAAACCGTACGTCCGTCGTTGCGAAGATACAATTTCAAACTAACGAATAATCTTGACAAAGAGAACGTGGCCTTGAATACAATAGAACATCTGTCCCGGCTATAAATAGAAAAGGTCATAGGGTAGGGACAAGTATTACCAGGTATATAAGTATTAAAACATTTACACGTTTTAAAGAAAACGTATATAATGTCGTTTTAACTTAAAATATAACTAAAATATACATTCCAGAATTATTAATATACTATAGTTAAATATAAATAATTAAGTCACTTATTTTAATTAAATATGAATAATTTATAATTAGTACATAAATAATGGACATTGTTTAATAATTATACTTTTTTAGTAAATAATTAACTTTATCCAACGTACTGATAACAGTAACTCACGCTTGACCTTGCATTAGACCATATATGACTGTGCGCGGCGCACTCTTTGCGGTCTACCGCAGAAACGGTTGATCGTATGAAAAAAAAGTTTAAACAAAAGTTGTAGAGAATTTTATATTCTACAATGTTTATAAAAAGTGCAAATATTATTTAAGCAATAAAAAGCGAGATATTCGCGAAAAACCGATTTTTATGACCTTTGACCTTCAATATCTTAAGACGCGGACACGATAACATTTGTGACTTTTGAGACAACATGAAGAACAACAAAACAAAGGCTTATACCAATTTACAGCTTATTATCTTTCATTTCGAGGTTGACCCCTTTTTTACCTAATATGACTGGGCTATAAATGGTCGTGTTTTAGAGGAGTATAGTTTTTGCTGTTCATATCGCAAACGAAGTTAGTTTTATATAACATTCTGTATGAGTATAATGTGTCTGTTTACTGCAAATAGCATATAACTAAAATAAAAATTTCTCACATAGGTACAAAGTTTCAAACACATTTTATACAAATATTTTCCGGAAAATAGCTGTGCTTAAACTTATGACACATCAAAATTATACCCTGGGGAAACATCACAGTATACTTAATTTTATGAAGAAATTTTCTATTATTCGTCTAATGGCGTATCTATCGAAGAAATATTATTTTTTAAAATTTAATTTGCGTAATATAAATAATCAAATAAAAACAAGCTAAATTCATTAAACTACGTGAACAAATACTGATTAATAAAACTGATTAGGAAATAAAAGACCTGAGAAGCCCCTCCATTTGCTCTGCGGCTTGCTTCCTTGTCATTATCTAAACTTCATTTCCTTCTGCTCATGTGGACTAATCTAATGAGCGAGAAATTTGAAAGGTTCATCATGGCACTGCCCCAACCTTTTTCTGGAACGGGAACGGAAAACCACATTTTTGCCTTCTGTGCCCGTCCCCGACACTAAATTGTCCATCGCCAATACAAATTTCAAAACCGTAGAGTAAATATGGGGTAGAGCGATCTCATTGGTTGCGCAGAACCACCACAACGCGGTTTGAGTCCTGAAGTATGTACAAAGTTGCACATAATTGAAACGTGTGTAACGCAAACAGTTTCTGATTTGGGTGGCAAATTTTCGAAATAACTTAGTAGGTCCTAATGGTTGAACGAAAATGCTAGTGTTGGTAACTCAAATGCAACCAAAATTAGTTTCCTTTTCAGGTATGTCAAAAAAAACATTGTTTGTGAGAATGATTATGGGCATTCTGGCATAAAGGATTCAGGAGTAGGAGCTATGTGCCTGCCGGTCATCATACTGTGACGTCATCCAACCGCCATGTTTGGTTTGCGTAGCCTTGACCTATGACCTTGACCTAGACCACGTGCCTATTACCTTAAATGACCTTGAACCCAAACTCATCCAACTGGGCAAAGGCTTGTGGAATTCACCTTCGGGGAATGCTGCGTGTTCACTGAACTGAGCTCTGTTGCTCGTACAGCTCACACTGATATAAAGGCCTTATTCGGTGTCTTGCAGCTATGAATGTAAGAGTAACGTGTATTTCCTTAGTGGCACATCCGCTAAAGCAAATTTAATGAAAGGCAAATGGGACACATGTCGGGCTATGGCAATACTGTGTGGCAACTTCGTTGTACTCGAGTGATTCGTTCATGGGATAATTTTTTTTTTTTTCAAATAAATATGATTTTACCGTTAAAAAAATACCTTTGGCACCATGTTTCCAAATAATTAATTGTACAAATACACAAAACATTTAACAGCATAATATTATTCGGAAAAATTTTCTGTATTAAAAACATTATGGAAATCCTTCAAAATCAACTTAATATAGTTGGTCATGTAAAATATGTCGTTGAAAGTGGTCAGAGTTTGAAGCCATTGGTCCAGTTTTTGGTGTTATTCATATAGAAAAAAAGAACAATTTTAGGCGTAAATAAGGTTTTCGTTAAACATATATTTTTCAGAGTTATGAGCATGTAAGTTACGACATTTGTAGGAACGCAATGTATAGCTATCAATTTTTGCGTAAATTAATCCGTCGTTGAAAAATTATTGTTAAATATTATAATGTTTAATTTATTCGAATTATATTCAGCAATAGCAAAATTTATAATGAATCCATGCATATCCATACAGACCGGTTGATCTCTTCTTTTTTATTTCAAACGTAAGGTAGCGGAACACTTCAAGCAATGCAGACCATTTGATAGGAATTCGCAAATAAACGAGGCGCCACTGTGTCATACTTAGAGTACTCGGGTTACTGAATACATGTCAACTAATTGCTAAGCGATCTTCGTTGCAGTATCTTTTTCAAAAATCGCATTTAAAGCTGTATCACCGAGAGTATTATTTAGCTGTCCTTACAACGCTGTAGCGACTGTATGCCAGTTACCGAACCTGCGTATCTTTCCAGAGCATCGTATTCACACACGAGATCCAGGAGTTTTAATTATGTTTTAAAATACACTAGTTTACGACGTCTGCGCTCGCACAGAACGCGTGTGGTTTACCGTGGTCTTAAAACTCTCGAAAAGTTTCGGAAAGTTCGCCGATCAGGATCTACTTCACCTGAAGGGAGCCGCGAAACAGAACCAAATTTTCGCCAAACTTCTGCACAAAAAGGGGTGCCTAAGCTGAGGCTCTTTATTAACATAACACAGCCCCTTTTGCTAGTTAATGTTACTACAAGCTTTAACGGAGTGGCGCCAAGTTTCATCTTATACTTACGGAAAATAAATTATATATAAAAAAAATCCGAAGAACGAACGAGGAACGGAGGAAGCAGCGCTTCCAGAGCAATAGCGGCGCCGAGCAGAAGTTAAGAAACTCCAGATAAAGAACGCGTTTGTATCGTAGCTTTGCATTACCTAGTAATGGCCTAATACGATGCTAATCCGCTCCAACACTTTCTTAGCATTTCCTTTCTGCTCGTGCGTCTTATTTTTCTTGTTAGCGAAGAAGGAGAAGGCGGAAAGCGCTGAAATGTATTTACACATTAAATAAGTTACAGCTGCCTGAGAAGGCGTGTTAAAGAGGTAGGATAATGGTGCAGTGCGCGGCGGGAAGGATAGAACGTAAGGCCGAAAATGGAAGCATTTACCTTTTTTTCGAAGATTAAATGATGGTCGTGTATTTTCGCCGAATAATTTATTATGAGCTTATCGAAAGTAGCTCAGAAGACATTGACAACTTAACAGTAATTAAAAATTAACATAACACACACACAAGTTATCAGATAAACTACCTATTTCATAGAACTATGATTTATATAAAATTAGTAATTATTAAAAATAATTTTAACCACTTTCATTGAGTTGTTTGTTTATTATGAATCATATTTACGGCCAATAACGTCATGCCTACCGAATTATTCAGGTTCTACTTTCAGCGCCAAATGTGACAGCTTCCATCTGTAACAAACATTCCCAATGATCTATGTTAAAAATTAATTAACTTTTCTCTAGTAAGACGTTGAAAAATATGTCTGATTTTAGCTGTTAATATTTTAACTTTATTATAGATTTAAATACTTAACAGAAGTAGCAGAAAGTTACGAAAAGTGCAGAATTATTCAGTATGATGCGAACAGCTTGGTAAACTTTATTACAGAAAAAATACACGCACAATTCCAGGACAGTTAATAATACTGAGTGTTGACGGTTGCACATAGCGTGCTGCGTTTGAGGAAATAAACGTTCTTAGTTTACCAATTGTGAAGTTGTTCTTTTATCAGTTACTGAATTTATCTGTTACTGTGGCACATTACACGTCAGGAGGTTTCTGGCTTCGTTCACAACTTTTCTCCATTTAGTTATATTTTATTTACTCTGCACCTTTTTCATTTTAAGTCCTTTACCTACTGTTCGTCCACCTGCGTCTTGGTATTGTTACATTTTTAATATATAAGGGTTTTTTTTTCTATTTTGATTTTTAATAAATACACTTGCATATTAACTATATACAAATGTATTTATGTTCATATGAAGGGGAAAATTGTACACGCGTCGTCTTAAAAATAAACTATGCAGTAAATCATTGTTAACAGCTTTTTTTACTAGGCATTATACAACTAGGTACAAATTTGTGATAGCTAATGTAGCATATTACCCCATTACCACTTCATATTTAAAGGTTCGCGTTTACTTTACACTTTCGAAAGAGAAAGTATTTGTTAATTAATAAATACACGAAACATAATTATCAAAGGAGACGCAGCAATTGTTTAATGGTTAATAATGATATCTCTGGATTGACCCTAGGTTGCAAAGATTCAGAAAATTTTCGGTAGCGAACACGAGAATATATGTGTGGCAGAAACTGCGCTGGCAAGGGGTTTTATCAAAGGTTACTTATATTTTCCACCTACGTTTGCATGAATGATGTCGTTGTTTTTCCTCGTCACACCCATGCCGACCTGCACGACTAATCCGATCTGCATTCGTTTACTAATTACTCGATCAGTCACCACGATATCCTGAAATGTCAAGCTGGAGCCATGCGGAAACTTTCGTATACATCCAAACCATACGGTGTTTGGCAGCCATGAATGATGGAGGGACATGTATGCCCCATAGTGGCACATCCGCGCAAGCATACCACATTAAACGCAAATGGGACACATATTGCGCTGTCTTCGTTTTACTCGCGTGATTCGTATATGGTGAACAATTATTTTGCTAATGAGTGTAACTGCGGACAGTTTCATAGCGATTTGACTTCACTTGTGTACACATAAAACATTGCTTGGCTTGTTTCACTCATGGCAACCTGACAAAACCCACCCTAGTTGTATACGTGGCGGACTATTTGAGACGACTCGTGTACAAGCTGCACTCTCACGATCTGAAGCTTAAGCCCCTGGGCCCTAGCAATGATCGGCCAGTGAATGTTACGACATGAGGTTGAAATGATAACACATCAGTGACGTGACCTCACTGAGACACGTAGTATGCCCGTGGAGGTCAGGCAACGTAAGTGCGTTATGGCATTCAGTTTTGCAGTAACAGTAAATTACTAGGCATACTTTAAAGATATGACTGTCTCAGGTGGTAAATCTCTGCAAAGGTGAACGTACAAACGAGTTTGTTATTCATTTAATTATTCCTTTTGTAAAATCTATTCCAAGCAAACACTTTCTCTAACATTTACTGTACACTAAGGCTCAGTTCTTACTACAGAGGCGTTATATTGTTCTAGAAAAACGAAAAGGGAATATTTGTTTCTGATTTATTTTCTCGTTGAAGAACATATATGCACGCATTGTACGTTTTCTTCATCTGCATACAGCACTTTCCTAAAATTATTTTGAAATCCCCCACTTTTTTTTTCAATAGTATTTTTGCACCCAGAAGGAATTAACCGTGGGCGCTTAGTACGAACGTTTGTGCAACAACTCCATTATCGTTGTATAACTCAAAAGCAAGAGCCAGATATTTAATATAATATAGCACTACGCATATACATGCATATATTTATATATGTATATAATAATTTTAAGCGGGCCTTGAAATTGGAAACACTGCTGGGTTAAAATAAATAAATGGTAAAAATAAGTGTATATATATATATATATATATATATATATATATACACATACATATGTGTTTCAATAAATGTATATTATTACAAGGTAAGAAAATTGACGCAAAAGAAAAAAGTTCACAGGTTTACTTTGCTAGGATTAAATATAGTTATTTTTCTGGAAAGCTGCTGTTATGTCTAGATCTAAATTATTCATCAAAATAAAAAATACATTATTCAATACTGTTTCTTAATTGTGAACATTGGAGTAGAATGATTTAGTATGTTTTTGGCACATCGGTCGGGACCTGAGACTAAAGATCGGAGCTTTTCATGCTCTGTCATTCCAGTATACCGGCAGCTATCTTGTCCCCCATGTTAGATGTTGGTGACCTTTGACCACAGTGACTTTTAACCGTGAAAACCCAAAAATACCCAAAAAAAACAACTCAAAAATTTATTAAAATAATCATTAAATATTATAAAAACATTATTATAAACTTAATAAAAAAGTATTATTAATTTTTTTATAAAAAAATTTTATTTCCAGAGGACCCCCAGCAGTACGTCCACCACCCCCTCCACACCAACTCACCTCACTAGCACTCTCTCTCCCCTTTCAATATATTTAATTACCCAATTGCCCCCACCAATAACTCACATTCATTTGACCAATCAAACACGTTCGCTCCACCCCCACCCATGTTTCTCATTAGCTAATTTATTCGACAATAATTATCATTGGATAATTGCCCCACCCCCTCCAGAAATTACTCAACTTCGCTCCACCCCCAACCCTGATTATAATTGGCTAATTTCTCGCTTGTTTTTGGAAACCTTCGTTCTACCAATTGTTGCGTTCGCTTCACCTCCACCTAGGTTCCTCATTGGCTAATTACTCACATTCATTCGACTCCCTCCACCCCAACCATGAATATCATTAGCTAATTAGTCGGCAGGCCTCGAATGTTTTTATCGGCTAATTATGTTCGCTTGACCAACTGGTAGGTTAATTAATCATATTAGCTCCACTCTCTCTGCCACAACCCACAATTACTCAGATTCGTTCGACCCCCTTACCACCTCATCATTGCTCTATCCGCCCTATGCAGCCATCATGGTGGTTTTTCATTTGTCATTTGTTTACATTTTCAACACCTAGGTGGCGCTATTTTCTTGATTTCGTCACCAGGCGCGCTGCCGATTTAGTCACCAGGCGGCAGATATATTTGATGGTTTTTAAATTATAGGTGGTGCAGTCGGCACCCTCCATGTTAGATTCTATTTTCAACAAATAGGTAGCGTTAATTTCTTGATTTCACTGCCAGACGAGCTGTCGGTACCCGCTCGTTCTGAAAATTTAGCCGGAAACTGACTTGTTGGCACTCATATTTATAGTCATAGAAAAATATATAATTTTACATCCTATTTTAAAAAACTTTTTCCAATCAGCGGTATACATACATAAATTATTAAATCAATTTTAATTTATTTTAAGTACTTTAATTAAGACAGATAAAAAACCGTTTTTAGCTTTAATGCTAATTAAGTTACTATTAAAAACGAGTATTTAGTCTGTTACCCCNCCCCCCCATAGTCCAACCAATTATTCACCATCGCTTAATCCCTCTTCACTATCGCTCTTCTTTTCAACATTGTCCGCCAGAGTGTGCTAGTGTGGGGAAAGTATTTAATGGGGACAATGTCGACTCTCGGCACTGTTTCTCGTCTGATGCCAGAGGTGACCGATCGCTTTCTCTCCCCTCTACTTTTAGCATTCTGGTAAGTTCAGATATTTAATTCCATTAGGTCATCTATCTAATTTGCAATGACGTTACCTCAGTACCATTATCAGTGCAGTTACTATAACACTTCGTTTGCATTCACCAAATGTGTTCGAAGACACGAAAAGTACAGATTTTTCGAATAATGCAGACAGAGTGGTTTATAAGTGTGGTAACAGTCGCATGGCATTTTATGGGTACGATAACTTGCAGAGGCCTGCAAAAAAAAACTGGGAGCTGTATAACCTTCACCTGTCAAATCCGTCGTGTGCAGTCTCCTTCACCACAGTATGAGAGTCTAATTCCAACAAAACCAAGGGATCAGGATGAGTATCAACCATAGTACCAGCGACCATCACGCCCTGGAATCGTGCCAGGATCTGCGTTGAATAATGAAAATTGTTTCGTGGAGATCCAAACTGCATTCCAACACATTATAAGTACCTTTGCCTCCACAATAAGAGCGGGTATTTGAAGAATGTTTGCACATTTTTAGCTCGAATGGGTCAAAACATCGATGTTGGCTGTCCACGTAAACACGCCACAAATAAAATTATATAATTAGCTCCAACGCAGCTTTTCAAAACCAACCCTATTCAACTAAAGGAAGGTATACGAAACTAAAGGCAAGATATTAAAATTACCGTAAAACTTCATACATCACAAGAAAGGAACATACCAACAGCGTGTTTAGGGGTAAATATAAACAAAAAATGTATTACCGAGTGCCCCTTTCCCCCTAAACAACATGTTTGCCCCCCTTCTCCCCTGGTTAACATTTTTTTAGTATTCATGTTGGAAAAAATCATGTGCCAGGTACTCATGCGTTATGCAGCTTTCTATGAAATCATCATAACTCGAAAAACCCAAAAACAGAGTTAAAACTACTTTGCCAAGCCCACGGTATGCGGTATGCAAAGTGAAGTATTACGTGAATTCCCTCTCAACAAGACATAGACACACATCATTACAAACATTTCCTATCCAGTTTAAAATCAGTACATTAGGAAATTTAAGCAGCGAGAAAAAAAAAACCCATATTGTTACTCCCCGTGCGGCGATTTTTCTATCATCCGTTGTCTGCATATAAAACTCTTTATACTCATAAATAATGCATGTATGGTAAGTTTTGCTGGGAAAAAATTATATATCGCAAGGAGACGCTAGTATAAAATTTCACCCATCACAATCATAAAATCACAACAAAAAAAAAGGTGGCGTTCGGCAAACAAAACTTTAGTATTTTCATACATTTGTGTGCGATCGGTCCATTAAGAAATATATATCCGATCGGCGGTATCCAACCCCCCAACCACTTCCATACGAGAGTCCCAAACACACGACTACGTGACTTAAGCAGAATAAAAATTGACATGCGACCATATGTATTTATATGTATGTGGCCTTTGCGCGAGCAGCTGTCAATAGTATTTACTCTTTTTGAATTACGCAATCTTGTCTTGAGCGCATTTTTGTTCCCGAGATGCTAGTCCCCTATTCAGATTTATACCTCAATGCAAATTCTAGCAGACCCGCGCTTACAACTCTCATTCATCGCCGGTCATACTCTTCGAGACCTACATATAAGGAAAGACTTCACAAGTGCGAAGTAAATTAGAGCATATTGCAGCCACTACATTTAGGAGGCCATGAGATTATAGAGTTATGTAAAACCCGTTCGAATGTTAAAAAATTAATTCTATTTTCACATTTTTTGTAAATCAATACTGAATCAATCCTCTCCTTCGTTAATTTTTCATATAACAACAATCAAAAGTTAAATTTTTTAATAAATTCCGATGAAACCAAAGATAATTTTTAATGTTGTAAAACTAAGAAATAAGAAAACTAAATTACACGTTCTCCACTTGGTAATACGTCAAACACACACAACGAGAGCGAAACTGATAGACACGTTTATAAACTATAAAACCAAAGTATACTTAAAGAAGTGGACACGAGTCCCATTACAGAAGTAAACGACAGACACGTGCAATCATAATCTGAGCTCGCGCACACGTCCAGCCGCGCGGCACCAGCGTGTTGAATTAGACTTTGCACTAGCGCATTGACCACTGAAAAGCACTCTGATGGCTTACCTAGTAGGGGGTTGGGGAGATAGCTTGTCGCTCCAGCAGCTTGGTTTGTTTCTCACACACACCAACTTTAATTCATATGTGAATAAACACAGATATCTACACTCACAAGTCAACATCAGGGGAAACCCTTGTTCAAGGGGACCTGGGTTCAATTCTCAATTCATCAGGCCCAAATTTATATTTTAAAAATCATTCCAGGTGAATACCGAGATGGTCTCTTAGCAGAGTCCTTACTTGTTCCCGCTTGTCCTAGGAACTCGCTCCATCTCAAAATTGTACAAAATCTACTTTATTATTATTTTGGCTTGCACACCACCTAGAATTTATACTCAAGCTACTACTTCACGAAAATTTATTAGAATCACGAATAAGAATATCTTTATATATGTTCTTTATGTGAAGTATGGGAATGCGCTATTTTCTCTCACATCGAATCCGCAACTTCGGGCTTTCTGAATCACGAGCCAACCACGTGTCGTGGACGAAAAAAATTTAAAAAAAATCGCAACACGTAATACAGGCAAATGTGTACGTATTAACATTAAAAAATCACTATATTGTGCAAAAAGATTTATGTGTTATCAGGTATTCCTTGCTTTTCCAGGCATACCGAGATACCATTTTTCATTTTCAGGCATTTATAGCTATCATGTCACACACGATTCATTGTTGGTCAGTCTGTTAACTCTAGAAATATATACCGAATAGGATCATTATTATTCCCTTCTTTACCGAAATAACGATGATGCATATACTTAGAAATATTTCCACGCCCACGTACACAGTGGTCAATTAATTTTGAACCATTTAGGGGAAAAAATTTAACAGAATATTCGAACGGCTGACATCTGAAAATTGGAGTGAAAAACTCGTTTTATGAATAAAATATTTAACCCTTGATGGTACGGGAAATCCTAAGATATTTTTGCACCGTGTGTGTATATATATATATATATATACATATATATACACACACACACACTCACATGAAACCAAATTAAGTTAATAGAAAACCGTCCACCCATTTTAGAAATAAGAAAAAAAAAATCTATGGTAACGAATTTAAGATAATACTCTTCTTGCCCCGAACAGTGCTACATTTTTATATTTCCGAGTCAAAGCGATATTCCGACGGGAAAAAACTCCCTTGTTTTTAAGTTGTATTATTCTTAAACTTTCAAAGGGAATGTTGTGTTTACACACCAAAAACCTGGCCATCGAAAAAAATAAATAAAATCCTGTCCCATAATATATATTTTTTAAATTACAGATTACGCGTCATAATATCAGAGCTAAATACCGATTCTAAAACAGCCCCCAGATAATTATGAACCTACTAAGATACACAAGCAGGTTGGCAATGTTTCAGCCCAGGCATGTCAGTGTATCACACACGCATACGAATGATAAATTTTCTAAGTCTCAGAAGCAAGAGCTAAATCACCCATTATCGGCGTTTATTTTCGCGATACAATTCGTGCATCTCCATCATGGCCAGAAAGAGTTTTCATGCTTGCTGACATTCTTGCGCTCTATCAGCTGCTCGTGATGACACGAAGATACAAAATCTTGTATTATGAAAGTACATAAGCAATAGATTAGAGAAAAAAATATATTAAAAGTACTTGTCTTTACTCACATGAGATTTATTATCCATGTAAAATTTTAAAAAGTTTCGCGCTGCAGAAGTGATTACTTAGGTCAGACGTCTTATTGCAATCTGCGAAAGTATGAAGAATTGGACACATCAGTTGAGGCTCCCCATCGAAAACAGTACCCCGAGTTTCATTTCGCAACGATGACCTCTTCCACGATGTTGCATAAGAGAGGGGCCGCAGAGACGCAGCGGCTACAGCTCTCGTTTCCCATCACAAGTACACAAACAGCATAATTTGTTTGTACACGCGTTTTCGCACCTCAACACCAGCCCATGCTTGACTTGTCCTCTTCGTCCCACATGACGAGACAGGTTTGATTACAGGCAGAGGCGGGGCGCTCCCAGATTTTCGCCCTTTCATTCCTCAAAAAACTTCCTCATGCATAAAAATATTCCTTAAAACATTCCTCATTCCTAAAATATTCCTCAAAAACATTCCTTATTCTTCAAAAATATTCCTCATTCCTAAAATTATTTCTCAAAAACATTTATCATTTTTTTAATATTCCTCAAATACATTTCTAATTCCTAAAAATATTCCCCAAAAACGTGGCTTGTTGCTAAAAATATTCTTCAAAATAATTTCTTATTGTTCAAAAACATTACTTATTCCTCAAAAACATTTCTCATTCCCAAAAATATTCCTCAAAAGCATTCCTTATCCCTCAAAAACATTCCTAATTCCTAAAAAAATTCCTTCAAAGCATTCTTCATTCCTAAAAATATTCATCAGTTATATTCCTAATTGCTCAAAAACATTCCACATTCCCAAGAATATTCCTCATAAACATTCCTTATTCCTAAAATACATTCCTCATTCCTAACAATATTCGACAAAAACATTCCCTATTACTAAGAAACATTCTTTATTATTGAAAAACATTCCTTCCTGAGTTAGTTTGTTTGTCAACATAAATTCAGCATATTTAAACAGACCGAGAGATACATATTAGTTCAGATTGAACCATATTCCCCCATGTGCACTTTATCACACATAATTTACTTAAAATTTACCCTTGCATTTGATTTTATACACCTCTTAAATAATTTGTTTCGCAGAAAAGCAGAAGAAAAGGTTCAATAATCTAAAAAAAGCACAAAAAAGGAAATGAATTTATTATCCTACTTTTCCCAAACATTCAATCTTTCCAGTTCTCTGATGTTTGCAGATGATGGAGAGTACACAATGGTTTCATTCGATGTAGCCCCTTTCCTTAAGTTCGCCCATGATTAACGATGTCTCCTTACTTTGCAAGCCAATCAAATGTCTGAATCTATCAACAAGTTCATTGGAGTCTTCAGGAAATATGTAGTCAGTGTTCTTGTCGTCTTCTGCATTACTCACACGTTTTCCAGCAAAACCGGTGGGGAAATGGGTGGGGACGTCGAAAAAATCGCCACTGTTTTCATCGTCAACACTGTCTTCATTATCGTATATATGGCCCTTTCCTTTTACTGCAAAGGCATTACCCTTTTCTTAATTAGGAAAAACATTAACGAGTATACTTTACTTTGAAGGAGGAGTATTGTTGGCAACATTAGTCTTCGCAGCTACCAATGCAACATTTTTTTTTCAAAGTTCGTTACGTATACGTTCTAGTTTAGAATGTGTATATTTCATGAGATCTGATTGCATGACACACGGTTCGTTGCAAGTATAGTGACCATTGTTCCCTCACTTTCTGTGAACATATTATGCAGCGTATTGTTAACAGGAGGAAGCGAAGCCGTCACATGCCGTTTCTCGGTAGGAGAAGGAACACTATATTTGCAGACCTTGACATGTCTATTCAAGTTGTCACTTCGTGCGAATTGCCTAGGGCAGTTTTTGCATCTAAATATCACACGAAATGGGTTCCTCGGACATTCACTCTTCTCATGTTGCTGCGCATTGAAGTCGAACGCATACACTTATTCGCAGTATCTGCACTGTCGGCGAATCGGCGAGGAGCGCGTTGGTCACAACTCCATTTCTTTCACTGCCAGTCGTACGCACGAATAAACTTCGGTACAAGGAGAATGTTCACTTCCAAATCAATGTTTAAATCACGGTGTCGGAACGTAAACTGAGCTGCTGCTGACTTTCATTATTCTATATAATAGCAATTCTTTTTAGCAGAGAAAAAAAATTACAACAGAAGACAAAAAAAAAATGTAGGGCTATTCAAATTAATGCTAACATTATCAAATGCTTGTGAATTTCCGATATTTTTTCCCTGATATCATTAGCGTTTATTTTCTTCTCTGATAGGGCAGATATATTCCTATATATATAAATATAAATATATCAACAAATAATAGTAATATTCAATAGCTATATAAATAATTAAAAACGTTTTGTACATTTATTTATAATACTAATTTATTAATACTATTATGTGAGTAATTAGCCAATGAGAATCATGGGTTGGGGGTGGAACGAATACGAGCAATTGGGCAATTAAATATATTGGAACGGTAGGAGGTGCTGGGGCAATTAACCAATTAGAAACATGGCTGGGGGTAAAACGAATACGATTAATTGGTCGAACGAAGGTTTCCAAAAACCAACTAGCAATTACCCAATGAGAATCTGTTGCAGGGGTGGACTTTACTCGACTTATTGGTCGAACGAATGTGAGTAATTGGCGGGGGCAATTGGGCAATTAAATATATTGGAACGGTAGGAGGTGCTGGGGCAATTAACCAATTAGAAACATGGCTGGGGGTGAAACGAATGCGATTAATTGGTCGAACGAAGGTTTCCAAAAACCAACTAGCATTTACCCAATGAGAATCTGTTGCAGGGGCGGAGTTTACTCGACTTATTGGTCGAACGAATGTGAGTAATTGGCGGGGGCAATTGGTCAAATAAATATATTGGAACGTGGGCTGTTTAAGTGAGTGGTATGGAAAGGGTGGTGGCCGGAAATGTAAGTTTTTTTAAATTTAATTTTAAATTAAAATTTTTAAATAATCGCTAATGAATTTTAAATAATTTTTAATGTCTTTAAATAGATTTTTAAAAGATTTTAAATTTTTTTTTGGATTTTGGTAATTTTTATGTTTTACAGGTCAAAGGTCACCTGGGTCAAAGGTCACTGACCTCCAACATGGAGGACAAAATGGCCGCCGGGGGAACGGAATGAGAGAGCATGAACAGCTCCTTTCTCCGGTCCCAGGTCTCGATGTCCCAAAACATCTTCTGACCATGCAGACTTGCATTAATCTCTTTCAGAAACATAATATGCATAATTATAAACCACTTTAAAGCCTACCCAGTAGGAACTTGGAGTATCTTCATAGTGCACGCTAGATTCGGGCGTTCCAAACTAATAATGAAACAATGGGTTCTCACGTGAAAGTACTTAGTTTATGAACTTCTGCTTAAATGTGAGCTTATTGATTTGTATTTGAGTGTATTTTATATTATCATAAATTCAAGAGTGTGCACATGAATGATGCAACCTTCCAGACCATGAAATCATTTGCTTTATTTATTTGAAGTGGTTCTTTGTTTTAGCAATATGAAGCCGGTTTAAAGCCTGTTGCGTATTGCCAGAGTAATAAAAAAACGGAAAGACGAACATGACACAGCAGCTCCGACACGACGTACATTTTTCAACAGCCAGTAGGAAGCAAGTTCAGCCCGACATACTCGCATCCCTGATAGCACGACAAAAGTGGATTCTACTTATACTTTTTATCGTGTCAGAGTGGGCAAAGAATGCAAAGACAACGTTACAAAACAAATTTTAGAGCATAATTATCTACTTCATTAGATAATAAACGACATAATTTGGCACCAAAATCACCTTTCGGTTTGTTTTGAAATACGCATTTTTCGTTTGTATTCGAATAACTTGCCGTTTAGTATTTTTCAACCTTTGTTGGACAGATATTGTCCAGGTATTTTGAATACTGAATATAATATATGAAATTTCGTCGTGCTTCGACGTCGTGTCAGACTGTCATGTCGTGCTGGCAGTGTTATTCTGACTTTTACCATAAAGGTCTTAAAAATTTAAACAATTGACAGTAGAAATTTGTCTAACACAATGGTGTTGCTGCTGCTTACTGCAGTGAAAACATTCTCGAAGTCTTACTTTTAGCCGTTTACCGAAAAACGTATATTTAAGTGGATACTAGCTGACCCGAGAGTCGTTGCCCTGTCAATTTATACAAAAATAGATATAGATAGAAGATAGATAGATAGATTATATTAATTAGTATTTAATGTTGAGACCAGGTTGCATAGCACCCATATTTTAATATTACAAACATTTACAAAAATTAAGTAATGCGTTCATCGCAATGCTTGGTGATGAACGATATTTTTTGTATTTCCGTTCAGAGAGAAAACGAATAGCGCCAATGGTTTACCTACTCTCGAGCNGCTTGGTGATGAACGATATTTTTTGTATTTCCGTTCAGAGAGAAAACGAATAGCGCCGATGGTTTACCTACTCTCGAGCACGCCACGTACAACTGCCAATGGGAAAAACATGGCAATTCAAGGTTTATTCCACACACTTCCAACGATTGGCCTTGCGATTTATTAATCGTTATTGCGAATGCATGGCGAACAGGAAACTGGAAACGCTTAAATTGAAACAGTAAATCGCTTGGAATCAGTGGTATTCTTTGAATCAGAACATCCTCGCCTTTGAACTTTCCTATGATTATCGTTGCTTCAATCGCGTTGTTCATCAACTTCTTAACAGCGAGTCTTGTTACATTACATAGTTTCGGTTGGTTCAGATTGCGTAGCATGATTATCACCGAGCCGACCTAGAGCTGCAAATTGTGCGGCGACATTCCTGGCAAATCCAATGAATTCAGAAATTCAGTTGGATAATTGACGACTTCATCTGGTTCGGTTATTGATTCGATCGACTTAAATGACTACAGTTGGCCAGCGATTTGACTTTGAATTTTTATGATCAAATCGTATACGTCGTTATTTTTCGCTGCCAAAATAGCTCGTTCGCTCAACCAAACATGGTTTTTGTAATTTGCACCAATATTCGGGAACACTTTCGTGATCAATTCTTCTTTTGACGTTGTGAATTGACAAAAATTAGGTGGAAACAAAATGAGGCCAGTGGAAGCGTCAATCGGAATTTTTCCGTTGCCAATGTCTAATAATTTTCTGGAAAACACTTCCGCCGATTCGACGTTTTGTTACGCGACTCGCATATTCGTTGTTAACTTGAGAGTTTTCACGTATCTCCACAAATTCGATGACTTCAAGCAAGCGTTTATTTCATCAGCAGCTGTTGATCTTGGAATGACTGGCAGCGTTTGCCGAAAATCGCCGGCCAGCAGAATCATCGAACCTCCAAAGAGGTCCTGATTATTGCGCAAATCTTTCAATGTTCGATCGAGTGCCTCCAATGCTCGCTTGTGTGCCATCGTGCATTCATCCCAAATGATTATTTTACTATTCTGTAGCACTTTCGCCATTGCTGAAGTTTTGGCAATGTTGCACTTCGGTTCATCTAACGTTTGCAAATTCAGTGACAGTTTGAGCGCTGAATGGGCTGTTCGTCCTCCTTCTAACAATGTGGCAGCGATCCCTGATGATGCTACGGCCAGCGCTATTTGACCTTGTGCGCGAATCGAATCTAAAATCAATGAAATTAGGAATATTTTGCCAGTTCCGCCAGGTGCATAGAGGAAAAAAATTTCTCCGTAGCCGTCGTTGATTGCTATCATAAATGTATCATACGCGGTTTTCTGCTGCTGATTCAAAAGTGGGACCTTTTTTTGTACTGATTGACTCAAAGCATCTCGATCGTAGTGCCGTTCTCGTTCAAATTCTATATTGAATGCATAGTGCATGGGGCGATTCGGCGCTGGCATTCCTAATTCGTGCAACATCTTGCCGGACATCATCAGGCACAAATCCTCTATAGAAATCAACGCCTCGTGGTGGATCTCTGCATTAAAGTCAAGTTCAGGATTCGCTGTTGTTGTACGTACTCGATGCAAAATGTCTTCAGCCATATTGTGTTTTCATTTGTTCCATAAATGAAGTGGGTTTGATGGAAAACACGTTGAAATGATGATGGCAAAAAGTGATCTAATTTGATGCGCAGTAGACGAAATAACAGCATCAGCAAGTGTATGATCCCGATGAATGTCATCTTCTAGCAAATGTAAACGCTGACACGCTTCTCGATATGTTGCGCACAACTCACTATTGACAGTTCTTAGAAATTCAAATGAAATCGGTCCACTAACATTAACAAATAACAAACGCAGGTAAAAACATTCGTCATTGCTCGGATGAACGGCGTAAATGCGCCCCAATACATAGCATCGGTTAAATATTTACATTCACGTATCCAGGAACAGACTTTCCCTGTTTCCGACGTTGGGATTTTTTTCATGATGCGTTCCATGTAAAATATCTCAGCATCTCTGAGTAAAGCAGTGTTCTCGCAAATGAATCACTTGCGCATGTCGCGAAGAAACTTGTCAGCGTTGTCGCTGGTGGTCGATCAGCTCTCTGCGCTGTGTTAACTATCGTGAAATAAACTCGTTGCCATTCTCCAGGTGCACAGCTAAATGGACAACAGTGGGATGACGTTAGTGTATGGCGAATGAAAAGATTCTCCCAATCCCCTCATTGCTGCTGACATATCTTCCTATTTGATATTGCGAAACTCCACCGCCACCGATAACATGATATTCTTTTTCGTTAAACAAAGGATATATAATGAAATCACTTCGCAACATGTCACACTTTTTTTTGGTTCTAAAAACATGTGACAGCACATCTTTTAAACTGTGCCTCATTTAACGTAATCAAATTCTTTAAAATAAAGATTTAATATAAAAATACCATCCAAATTTCTTACTTTTCCCGTGGATATTCCAAAAATGTTATTTCATACAAACCTTATCCTGACAATTACGAACACAATAAAAAAGAAATCAGCCAAATCGGTTGTGCTGTTCTCAAGTGATGCTGCATCATACATGCTGCAATTGATTTTTATTTATAAAGATCTATTAAAATTTTTCTTTAAAATTATACACTACACTGTTCATTTATACAAAGTAAGGATAAATAAACAACGGTTTCCGTTTTGAATGGAATACACTCACACAAATACGTGCTTCTATTGATCGAACTTTAGCAATAACTGTGTCAGTTGAATTTCGAAACCCCACTGCTTACAGCTTACTACTTAATCCATACTGCCTAAGTTTTTTTGGTATAAATCTTTAGAGCGAAGTCGCCATCCGGGGAGGAACTTTTGCACGTGCCTGCAAAAAAACTGCAAAGAAAATTGTGGCGTGTTTTTTTTTGTGTCAGCATTTTTGAAAGCCCTTTTTAAGATGTACTTGTATGCACGTTGTGTATTCTTTCACGGTATGTATAATTTACAATGTCATGGGCCTCATCACTCTATCCATGCGTCGGTTAAATGAAAATGTGAAATTAATTTAAAAATTAATATTTTACAAATTTACTTATTTTTACACTTGCACCCATTAAAAAAATGCATTAAACTAAATAAGTAATCTAAGTTATCACAAATGGTTATGTAACACTTTTGATTCAACGTTAAAACATACAAATACTTTCCCTCCATCGTTGCCAACATTACTGGGGCCATGTCACTAAGTGCGCTCGTTAAAATATATGCAGGGAGGAGCAGTGACTTTTTTTTTTGGTTGATTTCAAATGTGCTCACTTTGTCGTGAACAGCCCTTAGGGAAGGGTGGAAAGCGAGGAAGTTGTGCGCGCGTGGTGACGAAATTGCGCTTGCAACTTCCCACGAAACACTCGGCCTGCTGTTTGCACGCACTCGGCGAGGGCGGCTTCTGTAACGACGGCGTGAGGCACCGGCGCAGAGAAAAAAAAAATGTCCTCCCCTGCGCAAAACGGCTGTCGCGCCTTGGTCCGACTGCTCTCGCTCCCCGGAGAAAAGGCAGCAAGGAGGTACTGCTCCTCTCTCGTCCGTATCTACAACTTCCACGCCCCTGCCTCCCCTTGGCACTAACAACTCTGCTCTCTCGCTCCACGCAAATACCGTTTCGATTGCCAATTTCCTTAAGTGACGCGCCGCCGGCCGCAGGTGTGTATCCTTTCATTGAGAGTAACTCCCCTTTCCCCTATCCGCACCCCCTCCCACGTGACCTGCTGGCCTGGGGATGACGTCAATTTCAGTGTCGCGACACGTCGCTCAGAATGATCGCGCCTAGCTGAGCGCTTCCGCAACAGGACATTCATCACAAGCAGAACAAATTTTTTTTTCCGAAACCGTCGGTCGCTGCTTGGCAACTTCCGACTTCGATGAATCTCGTTCGCGCAGAATTCTGCATTTGAAAGCTTTCCCGAATGTTAGTATGATGTGCGATACTATTTTGTACCTTCTTAACCAATTTTTTTTTTTTTTAGTTTTTTTTTGTTTGATAAGCAAGAGAATATATTTTTTCTCCATATATTCCTTACGTGATAAGCATTTAAAAGATTCACAAAAACATGGAAGAATTATTAACGGGGCACAAAATAGTTTGTACCTCAGAACACATTACAGTGACTCAAATGAAAATAGTGAAAGGCTAAATACGCGTATATAAATAAAAATTTGCCCGTAAAACGTAAAGATAAAATAAATTTATTGCTTTAAAATAATTTGCTATTACTAGTTAATTCATACTAGTGCGGAGAGCACCATTTTTGTCAGTGAATTGAAATGTGAATGTTTGAATACAGCTTTATGCTTAAGTCAAGGTATCGCATTATCTAGTGTTTATTAGTATTTACATTTAAAATTACTCTCTTATTATTACCGGGATAATATTGCTGGCCTACAGGATGTGCAAGAACAAATGGTTGTTTATTTAACCACGACGATAGCTTTGATACATAGTTGCAAGTGCGGTGTGTGTAAAGCTACCGAAAAAAGAATTTTGACTACCCAATCCTAGGCCACATTCTAAAAGTTCCACATTATTACCAGTATATACTTTCATTTGCTTTGCTTTATAAAATCTTATTGATTCAAAGATTCTCATGAGATGTTTTTGTGTGTCCTTGTATAGAATTACTGACACGCATTCGCATAGTCTGATCACATTTGGTGAATAATTTACAATATTTTTCGATACTGTTTAAAATATTTAACTCTAAAGACGGATGTGAAACCGAAATGTTATTAAGTAACTACAGAAACGTATTGTTAATTTATTTTTTGTGTTTCAGTCGGCGTTATAATATTCGGTAATATAGGATATTGAAAATATTCGTTTTTATTTGGTTGTCTTTGATAAGGGGTTGTTTTTCTACAAGAGTAACGACGAAGATTTGCCTATTACTTCTAAGCCATAATGTATGCGTGAAGAAAATTTACTTATTTTTTACGGACAGGTTGTCTAAGTTCAAGGTAGCCTTGAATGTTTGTCAGCGGCACTCAAAGGGTGCGTGTCTATATATATTCAAACACAGGCTTTATAGTGCCACTTGTTTAGAAATAAATGTAGCAAACTTTCGTAAGACAGTAATTTATTGCATTGTGTCGTCTTATGATGAAATCTGGTGATAAAGTCAATTCAATTACACTTTTTCAGCCATATTATATATACTGCTAATCACGAATATACGATCCATTGTTAGCATTCCCCAACTCTTTCCAAAAACTGCAAAGTCCTGCCTTTATTAAAACATCTCGATCGTCTGTAAAATTTATCTTATAAATATCTTAGGCGGATTTGCTAATATGCCAACTGTTTGCATTCTAACATATGTACATCAATTAAAATATCTAATTCTTTCAGTTATAAAAAGCTTACAAATTACACACTAAGCATTTCGTTAGAAGGTATAGCTTTTCAAGGAAGTCACGGAATATATATTTTAACAATGGTTAGGACCAATTGAAAATAATTTTGCTCTTTTTTTCCTCTTGTCTTAGATATAAATAAATTAGAATTTCCAAGAAAATCGAATATATACATTTTACTCATATTTCACTCATTATGAAATAAAATTTGCTCACCGCATAGGAAACAGAATATTTATCATCTAAACCTACTGTAGTACTACATGTGTATGGTTTCGTAGTTCATAAACTGCGCAACAGGAAGCGGTTTGCATATACAAAAAATAAAGACAATGTTAATAGTAGAGTTTAGTAGGGCCTCTCAATAACATGTTCAGGTATATTATCAGCATAATATATGTGCGCGTAAAAATGTATGCATATGTACATGCCATTATACAATTTTGCAATTTGTTGCTGCTCTTTGCCAATTTCTTGTAGGCACCCTATTGAATTTAAGTTCACAATATTTTAAATTTTTTTTTTAATTTATGCATTTTCTGCTATAGGAATAAACTGCCAAAATGATTTCAATTTTGCCAGAGTTAAAACAGTGACCTACACACATTGCATACATGTGTCTGGGACGTAAAAGGCTACTAATGTTAGTACGGGTATAAAACGACGCACGCATATCGTATGGGAAGATGGGCCAGATTCTGCTGTAGAATAAATATAATAAAAAAATTTTTTTTCCAAAGGAGGGTTAGAATACATAAAAGGTTTGGTCAAAAGCGGAAACAGTTTCTTCTATTTTACACAATTATTACTTACCTACGCAATGTTTAAACAGCAAATAAATAAGTTGCAGTGGAAATCAGGAGTTTACAATATACTTCAGAAACGGTTTTCGTATCAACTTAATTTACTTATTATGAAAAACTTATTACGCTATCTATCTTTATGGTGCTGGGCACACCATTTTCTGAGCTCATTCCATTAATGTCTTTTATTTTTTCTTGAATGGACTCTTGAGTTTGATTTACCTTCCAATAAGTAAAGTTCTACGTCAGGTGTTCATATCCAATCATTTAAAACTAAATGCATTTTGTAAGATATATTTGTCACTTAAATTACATTTTTATTTAAATTTCCCTTAATTTCTTGGATTATAAATATTACCATCCTAATGTAAATACACCACAATAATTCATTTACGTTCCGATATTTTCTGAATTAATAATAAAATCCTGATATTTGTCCTTTTAATATGTTTTTTTTAAGATTTTGTTTTAAGATAACATGGAAGAATAAATAAGTAACATACTGGTTATTCAAAAAATGTAAAAGAGGTCGCAATAAAGTAATTATTTGTCGCGTGACAGTTTTGAGGATTATAGCACGCCTTTGGCTCACTTCCCTCACCCCCTTACCCCACCCCCTTCAACCTTTAGCGCACTTTGCTGTCGCCTTCGAATAGGCACGTGGCATGAAAAATCTCCAGACACGTGAAGCTGAAGCGGAGGCCCCCCCCCACACCCCCTTCATCAACCTACGCCTCCAACCCGCCAGCAGATCTGTCGAGAGTGCAGGGCTTTCAAGTTATCACCCAAAATTATCAGGCGTAGCGCCGGAACGCCGAAAATAAGCACCGCGGCAGAAATACCGACTAGCAGTATTGATGCCGAGGTATTATCCCCCCCCCGCCCGCCCAGTTCCTTCAGAACGAGGACACGTGTGGTAAAAACCTTTGTTCGAAACTCACCACTTCACCCCTCCCCTCACCCCCTTCCCACCCAGGGCGCCACGTGCCGAGAATGTAGGCTTGCAGGCGGGCGTGTATAAAAACCCCTTTCCAAGAATGGGAGGGGGTCAGTCAGTAATCAGTCGTGAGTGAGTAATCACTCGTCAGTATTATCGGTCGTCACAGGTTCAGTCGATTTCTACCGCGCCGAGAGAGTAAGTCAGAGAATAGTTACTAAGGCCGGGATCTCGGAACCCGGCCACATCCGTCAGCCGCATCCTTAAGGGGTCAGTAATATCGGGACCGTCAGTCGATTACTACCGCCGGGTCCGGAAGTTGATGATCACCGAGCCAAGGGAAGAAATCGCGAGCAGACGTGAGAACGAGTCCAAAACCGCAGCCCAGAGAGGGTCCGCACCGACGGAACGGCTTCCAGGGCCGACCACTTCACTGGAACGCCACCACAGCTGACAGCACTCGCCACGGAGTTAAGTATGCAAATCACCGTCACAGAAGCCCCCGCCATCACGAAGTAATTCGCCCAGTAAATTCGAGTAGACAAAGTAAAACAGTACCGCACCTCGAACGTTTAATGTGGTGTATTTGTGAAAAACTATAAGATACAATATACCAGTACTTCTAATTACAACAGTGATAATCTACCTAATTTACAAAACCCGCAACCCCCCCCCACGCACCTAATAGTCGGGGCCTGGGGGACATTAACTTTGACCGTATAAGCTGCCTTGTCTTTTACAGTGGGGCTTACATACGTCATATTCATACATAAGTTTTTGTTTACAATACTGAAAATTACACGCACTTTTTGAAACGGAAAAGGAATGAAAGTAACAGAAGGCAAATTAACGGCACTAGAAATATATAGATATTTACAATTGTGATTTATGTGTATATACATACCCGTAAAAAAAAATTAATGCATGCGTATAAACATATAAACGTGTATATTTATCGGTAACAGCCATTAAACACTATCGGAAGCGTAAAATTTAGGATCGGTATTTACGTGGTCTTTTCTAATTTCGCAGATTCAAAAAGCAGTAATTATCGGTGGTTGTAATATATTAGTATTTATTCACCTTTAAATGTTGCAGATATTTGTTAATCAGAATTTTGAAAAATGTTTTATTATTCATATATCCTAAGAATCATGCAAAGTAGTATAAAATTTTTTTTAAATTAAAGCGATTTTTTTTTAATTTTAGTACAATAACAGTAAATATGAAAACATTTGTGATCTTAACGTCTTCCGTCTGTAAGTATCAAACAAATTATATTTCGTAGGCATTAAACTATATATTCACACCTATGGCATCATATGTGTAATGATTTTATAAGTTTGGGAGTCTTAAGTATGGCATAATTTCGCAGTTGTAATATAGCGTGTCACTTAAAACTTTTCACTATACTGCACCGAGAAACAATTTACCTGAAGAAACTGACAGATTCATTAAAGTCATTACGAGAATTCTATTGTTAAAAGAAAACACGGAATCAAAGGATGTGTAGTTGTTTGGTAAACACTTAGAAGCACTGCAATTATGCTTTTTAAAAGTTAAATATACGTGGTTAGATCAATCATCATCTACTTAATAGCAGCCGGCAAACTTATGTCATGTTATTTTTTTTTATTGATATAAAATAAACATCAAAGCGGTAGGATTTCATAACAGAGACATAGCTATGACCTTAATAACCAGTTATCATAATGCATAAAACATACAAATTAAATGACGAGAGTTTATTGTATGAAATACGTTGTCTCGGGGTTAGGACGTCTGCCTGGCACAAAATGTCAGTTGCCAACCGTATTTGGGAAGTTCTCAATCGCGCAAAACTTCCTTCCTGCGCTCAAGACCACTTGTCTTGAAATACAGAAGGCGATTACAACCACTCAAGAATCAGCTTATTTGTGGTCACAAAAACTGGTCTTTGTGCTGAACACTTGAAAACTTACAATAGGAAGTATTTAACAATCCATTAATTTCATAAATTACGTGTCACTAAAAACTAATCGTCAATTTATATTTGATTTTAAGGTTGTTGGCGTGTCTTGAAATACACAATTTATGGTTACGGCCTACAAAAATGCCACGTAGCCTTCTTTATAAACTTGATGACATTATTGTTTATAAAGATTATTTTTTGATGTTTTCCAGCTGTAGCCCAGAGAGCCTTCTAATATCTGCAGTAATGTGCTGGATATTGTCGATAACGCGAATTCCGTGTTTAAGGTCATTTAAGCTTTCTCAAAACTACTAAGTTCCATGTATGAATTTCAGGTAAGCTCCACATGTAAATGTTGTATTTAGATGCAAGCTTAGGTATTATTTTTGAAGCCGCCGCCCCATCCCAATTTCATGCATAAAATCTGTGGCGTTTCTAGGCAAGATAAAACTATATATCTATAAATACATAGATAAAATTCCGTTGAACTATTCTGTCACCGAGAATTTGTATCAACATTGCTCAGTTTCTTTCGTGACTATATTCTGCCCAGACTGGTGCTGTAAAAATTTAACTTGTGAACCTGCGTCTGCAAGCTATCACAAGTCGTGTGAAATGTATTATGGTAGTTGTCTCACTTTTACTAAAAACTTAAGACGTTGCTTTAATTGTTCAGTTTACATGGCCTCTAAATTATTACGAACTACAGACACTAAAGCAGACTCTTGCGTATATTACTGAGCTACTTTATGACATTATGCCAGTATTAATCAAACTGAATGTTTTACTGTTAGAGATTTTCTCCAAACATACCAGTATTTAGACAGGAAAGCATAATATAAAATACTATTTCACATGAAACTCAAGTTCCTCAATATGTTCACCAAAATTTGGTGACAGTTTTATAAAATATGCCTATCGTCAAACGGGGTTTCATTCGGCAAAGGACCTTTTGCATTGATCTCATATCGACTAACCATTGGTATAATGTAATTTTAGAATATAAAATGGGCCGTTAAAACAGATGGGCCATTTACTGTTTCTGGGTTATGCCAATGTACTTCCCATCTTTACCTGCATATCCTATGAGAAGCGATGCTCATTGCAACATCGCGTTCATTCAGAATAGGAGCGCAGAAATAGGTTGAGTGAAGGACGAACATATATCCGAACCAGCGCTCGCCCGAACGCCGGATAGTCGAAGAGTCGGAGAGCTAGGTGGGCGATTAAAATTTCGAATGCGAACCACACTTACACACTGAAAATAAAAAAGGGGCTGAGAAAAATATCCGAGGGTGGAAAAAGTGTTCGTCTCTCTACTCTGGAGCCACCCTCTTTCCTGGCTCGTTTCTCCCCCCCTCCCCCCTCCCCACCTTCAAATCCTAAACCACCCTCGTCACCATACCGAGTTCCACTAGATGTGAAATTTCCCCGCTCTTTTTAAGATCCGTTCGCGCGCGAAGTTTGTGTGTGACTACCTTAAAATGGGGCGGAAACTCCGCCCTAATGTCGGTCATTCTTCTTCTTTATTTTTTCCTTAAAGGCATTAGATGTTTGCGAGCCAAGGAGATGTTCTCCAAGGTTGCTCCGTGAGAAGGCAAGCCACGATGCCTGCCCACGTATGCACGTCCCCCGAACCACAAGGTTTTCTGCATGTATGCAACGCATCGCTAACCTGTGTGCTCCACTATATCGCCTCGGGAGGCCACCACCATGTGAGTTATAATTGAATCTTCGTGGAGGAGGGCGGGAAAATATAAATCTCTCCGCCGAATTCATTTTCATTCATCCTTCGTGCTGTGATAAGAATTTGCATTTTATTGCGCCTTCCTAAGGAGAAAGTTCCTTCCTGGAAAAAAGGCAAAAAATAAAAAAAATTGTAGTAGTTTGTTTTTCTTGATCTTGAAAATTCGAAGACGTCTAGGGCAAGGTGAATAAGAGAGAAAATTCTGGTTTGAATGTATGTATCCAATTAAGGGAGGGGACACCTAGCGTGTCTTATATTTTCAAGGTTTTATCTTATGGACGATGAAATACGCAGAGATAGTTGGACTCGAGTTACACGCAGCGGTTGTCTTCTTGCACGTAACAATATTTTAAAACTGTAATTTATAATTTTTCTTCATAAATAGTTTTAAGAGGCTATATTAAGTTATAAAAACAACATAATCCTTATAATTAATAAGTAACCATATATTTGTATTTATGACCTTCGTAAATACGTGGTAATTATATATCACAAGAATATAGAAAAAATTGAAAATTGTCATAACGTCATAAGTTCAAAAAATAAATATATTTAAAAATAATAACGATAATACTTATAATTAATAATTAAACGAGCTGAATTCAAGTTTAATGTCAGTTTCTTAATCCAGTTAAGACATTCATAAATTTTGATTTCTCTTTGTTTTCCTAAAGCAAAACTTTTTAAATAATTATAGGAAACACAGATTATATGCTCATTATATATATTTAAAAGTAGAGTTCACTTGCCAAAATAATTTGTATAAAGTTCGTGGTTAGACATACGAAAAATAGATATTACTCTGTGACTAGCTACAGCAAACATTTTAAGTTTTGATCTGCCCCCAACAATTCCTAAAATTTCCGTAGTTTTGATATGAAATCCTCTTGAGTTTACACACTGAACGGTTATTGCATGATACATCTTACAATAAACGGAAATCCATTAAATTAGACACTGAAAACATATTCTGTATCCGAGTTTTATTTTCCTTGGCGATATATATTGGGTGTGGGATTTCGAAACCATGCTGATACGTTTTCGGAAACTATGGTAGTTTTAAGTAGGCAAAACTGAATATTCACTCTACACTACTCGAGCCCCTTTTCGGAAACAATTATGACATTACTGTAGTAGTGACACACATCTAAAGTAAAGTTTTCATTTGTTGCACTTATAATACATTTCAAAGTAAACAAACGAGTTATTTTGGCTAGTTATTAATTACCAAATAGGCAGTTTAATAGACTATTCACTAAAATGTTTAAATACAATATTTTCTTTTAATATTCCGCAATTTAATACGATCATATTACATTAATTACGAAAAAATTAAGCTAAGTGTTAAACTTCCAAGGTAATCAAAATTAAAAGTACGAGCTGGTAATTGGTCGATTCCGCAACGGTCGCGATTTGTATCTGGTTACTCGTGGAATTATTCACAGTCAAAACAGACTACAGTTGTCTCATCCGCTGAAAAACTTTCCTTTTTTTTTTCTATGGCTTACCTAGTTTCTCAGTTGTTTACGGACATTCCACCCAACGCCAATTGTTCTTTTTACAACCACAAGGGTTATTTATAACGAATATTTTGTGGGCAAAGTGCGATTTTATCTCAAGATATAAGTACTACATGCGTTAGCTTGTGTGCACAAACAATTTTTTTTTTCTATTCGATTCAGGAAATGAAATGCGATATTCTTTACAGCTAACAGAAAAGCCAGTATTCTCTGCGTGTATGATGCCGTTTTTTAATCAACTCTATTTCATCAGGTAAACAGCGTTTACTATTAAAAGGAACGACAATCACGTTGTGAAGAAGTGTACCCGCTCAAAATTTTTAAATTAAAAACTTGTGCTATAAAAACGAAACCAACCTTATCAAAAGTAAACAAAGGTAACGAGAATTATTTTTTGCTAAAAAAAATAAACTGCAGGTTACGTTGTAACGAACATTTCACAAACGTCATGTATTAAGCACTTGGCAATTCTGAGACTATCATGCATACGTCTAGCCACAGTTCAACTGCAACGCATATAAATCTACAGCCACATGGATATGCTTTTCGTACGTTTTGATTGATTCATTATCAATTGTTTCTTTATCGATGCCTCTTTTATGTCGGGAGACTAGTCGGTGGACGCCTTACATATTTAACTAAGGTCATTGCCTCTTCTTGGTTGACCTAGCAGATTTTAAAGCCATTCTCAAGATACATACTTTTCTGCTAATTTGGTATCCTCATACCACATGAAAACTAACTTTCATTGACTCTGTGAAAATATTCGTGGCTCAATTAATTGAAAGTGTGAATTATCCTGAAGGTAAATATCTTACTTAAGTGCCAATTTTCATTATTGTCAGCATAAAACGTACAAAATCCCAAAAGGAAGCATTTCAGTATTTACCATTTCAACAATACGCCGTAATATTTATTTTACAGTTTACTGGGAAATTACTTGTACATTTACCGAACCTTTGTAAAAATATAATATTATTCTATGTAAAGATTCTTCTTTGTAACTTCACATGATCGGAATTTATCATTTATACAACAAAAAATTTCCACTCTATGTTACAATACGAGTTTCCAAAGATAGCTTATGTAGAAAAGAAAGAAGAAAGTAGATTGTTCTACAAACATGAGCATTTATAAGTTTTGCTGTTCTTTAAATTAGAAGTAGAGTGCGTTCAAATAGAGCGCAGAACCCGACCATACGACGTCATGCAGAACTCATTAAGATATTATACACCCCACCAAAATTGTCAGAAGATACATATGTACATATGGAAAATAATGCAAATAATGCAAACATTTTGTAACACTGTAAAATATTTTTCTACACTTTACTTATTTAAATGTTTAAAAATAATTTAATAACTGTGCAATTTATTAAAAATTTAATTGTATTTCTATTTTAGATGATTCAAAATACACCTTTTGCAAAAGAAAAAAAAAATCTTCAAGCAAGACTATTATAATGATTACTCTGGTTTTAGGTTATAAAAAATTAGTAATAATGTTTACATACTTTTTTTTTAACAAATTATTTTGTGAACATAAATTTCAGCCACAAAATGTATCGTTTTATAATTGAAATAAACGCAATTAAAATAAACAGCAAAAAAAATTTAAATTTTTGTACCAAAATTTTTTGATTAGCAATAGTAATTATTATAATTGCCCTGTTTGATAAAGGATTTCTTCCAAAATGTGCATTCTGAAGCACCTTTAATGAAAGTACGGTTAAATTTTGAATAAAATAAACTGTTATTAATTAATTTTAAAACATTTATTCAAGTAAATTATAGCAAAATAATTTACAGGGCTTCAAAACACATGCATTCTCCTTTCATACCCAAACATAAATCGTACTTTTATGACAATTTTTGTATAGTACATTTAGTACTCTTTAATTAGTATTGCATGTTTTACAGTCGAGTGCAGTGTTCCGTTTGCAGCCATCTCCTTTTGCCTTGACAGTCACCTTTACGCTTCAAGTGTAAGAAAAACGAGCTTACAATTAAATTGACTAAATATATTACGTTATGAAAGATAGCTATAATTGTTCGGTGATAAAGCTCACAATACTCCTTATTTACTAGATCCAATGATATCTCATTTGTCAGTGAAAATCGGGTGAAAATATCTGGGATATTTATTAATTTACAAATTTAGTATTACGTTACGTGAGGGTAAACGAGCTATCATTTATACATAGAGGGTTCCACTTGCTTGATTCTATTTAACGTGTTTATTGCACATAAGTATGGGATTGTTAGGAAAACTGGTCATTCAGAATTCGTCTTCCACGCATGGGCGTCATATTACCAATTTTGGTAACTACCCGTTTAGATTGTTAGGACTGTACCTATCCTTTCATGTTGTTCGTTAAAATAGAAAATGCCGTACCTTAAAATAAAATAAATAAATTTTGCGTAGTACAGAAGGATACTTACAAATTGTTTTGGAGGCTACAAAGTCGTCAATAATTCACATGCGCATACTATTTAAATGTATTCGCATATTGTCCCGTAGATAAATGTAAGCATATGTACGCAGTAATTGATAATCGTAGACCAGGGTGGTTAGGGCATAAACCACTTCATTTGAAGCTCCGTAGGTTGCATGTTTCATTGATCCAATACACTAGTTTATCTGTATTCTAAGAAAGTAATTGACAAATTTGCCATATTAGTTTATGCGTAGAGTGATAAAGTGCGAGTGATAAAGTTTTTTCCCATACGTGTATGGTAGTGTTCCTACACTTGCTCAAAAAATGTGCCAAATGTATACGAAATATTACAACTTTGAATAGCAGCGACGTAAAATATTCCTATATTTTCAGCCTCGGTGTATGTAGTATTATTTCATTACTAGTTATAGGTTGCACACTTCCATTTAAATCCAGGAAGTCACCAGAAATGTTCTTTTTAGTGTTTCTGAAGTAAAGTGTTTGTACATTATGCAATTATATTGGATTTTTTTTTTATGTTTGAACATAACTATAAGAACTTTGCAAGACAAATTTAACACATTTTACTGTAAAAAAAAATGGTGCAATTTTACACTAAAAGTATGTGGCAGGTGTGTATCCACTGACGCAGGTGTAATTTTACACCTACATATGTCAACAATGTTTTTACTCTACATCCAAGTAAATTAATACGACAAATTAGTAAAATAACATTAACATTGTACAGCTAATTTTACATACAATGGTGTGAAATTAATATTACTATGTAGCAGAAAATTAACTGCAAAATTAGTGAATTTTCTCTCCACGGCAAGTAAATTTACACAAGCCACTGTATATGTGTATTTTCTCACTTACAAAAATGTAAAATCGCAAATTCACTGGAATTGTAATAACACAATTTCTGTATATTTTTCACTGTTCTACTAAACAATTTTAGCGTCAGCATATGTTCTTTTACAACTGCGTCATGTTAGTTTACATACTTTATATATGTATTTTTACACTACTCACGTTATTTTACTACGTTTTGTGATTTGATAGTGTAACAGAGCAAAAAAAAAAAAAAATATTTCTCCAAAATGTGGGTAACAATTGACTTAATTTTTTTTCCTAACCTACCCTGTTTATAAATGTTAAGTGTGAACCTCAAGTAGGGACGGGAGCTAATTGCGTCTCTGAGTCTCTTACGCCTACAGAGGAAGTAATTCATGCAAGGAGACATGCATCGCGGCAGAGAGGAATTGGGCAGCCATGACCGTGATTGGGGTCATGAATATCTCCCTTAATGTACCTCTAGTTAACCTATAACTACGAAGAGAAAGGGAAAAAACGGGCAGAGAAACAGTAAAAATTCTTTCGACAGGAAATAATTCACAATTATTGCATGCTTTAATAGAAATGCTACAGGAAGCAAAGAGGTTGCAACCAAGATTTTTCTTAGAGGGAGAGAAAAACTAGTAGAGAGGGGGTGGACATTTTCTTCTTTAATTTAGATTGATCGGCGCTGGTTTAACCAGAGTGATACTTGCACATCACTCTGGTGAGAAGAGTCGCGCGATTGAGCATCTCCCCCACCCACAGCTCCGAATAACCAGTAGATTCCTGAAAACTTAAAGAGAAAGGGAAATTAACTGCCAGTGAGTCTCAGTAATGCCAACACTAACCGGCTTTTACTAATTCTAAGGGATGTACTAAATGGTCTAAGGTATATGCTAAATGGTCTGGAAGGAAAGAGAATTTAATTTATACCCTAAATAGCTTATTAGTAATGTTATGTCCTCGTGGACATAAGTGTGTTAATGCTGTGCTACCTTGTAGCAGGCAAGACTCTGTGGTCGTCAGCTGTAACAGACTATTTGTCCACCTCTATCGCTACGAGTGCACGAAGTTTCGCTGGTAAAGCTCTCGCCAGCTGCAGCAGAGAGCCTGTCGCCTGTCGCCTTGGAATCGGCTGTCGGTCATTTTGCCAATCGCATACTACAGCTGTCAGATGAGAGGTGTGTAAGGACACTACCTAATAATAATCTAACCTAAAACTGAGTTGTCCCTTAAAAACTTCTCAGACTATTCAAAGCTGCGTGTCAAGAACACCTCAGCTGGCAACAATTAAAATGTATGCCTACTGTAGTTATATTAAGAGGCTGCGCAGATGCTATAATGATAAGTCTGACAGCGTTTTATATGCAGGGCTAAGGAGTTATATGCGCTAGAAGCGATTTGGGTCGCTTATAGCGCTGGGTTTCGTCAATATCTTAGTCCCGAAGGGCAGTTATGAAAGGATTTTTATGCTCCTCATTTGAATCAATAAAGTGTTGAGTCTTTTTTCCATTGATTTCTTGCAGCATTTATTGTTTTTATTCTGCATGCAACTATCTGATAGGGCCATATCTGAATGCATTTGATGCCGTTCTAGGGTATTTATTTTGCATCATATGCAGTGAGTTTGTGCGCATTAGACCCACGCTGGGGCTGCATAAGTGATAATTGGTCGGATAATAGTCTGATATAACATAATTAAATTTTTCTGCGACAAGCTTGTATCGCGGGAAATGTGGATAAAAGATTGGCATGCGCCCATACGCAAGATTTCGCTTGGTCTCCACATGGCGCCAACATGTCAGCCTTCTATCCATAATAAGGCAGCGTGTGAAAACTACCGCCTCGCATTTACCTACGTTTATTTTGATTCGCCACAGGCGAAAATAATTTTCAAGCTCGGTGAGCTGAGCTTCGGAGCGCCGAATGGCCAGTTCAGCATTGCGGGACTCGTATAGATAACTGTCTCATCTGCATAAACACCTTAATTAATATGCCACTTAGGGGGGCACGGAATATCATCGGTATATATATTATATACTAGTATGCTACCCTGGGGGACTCCAGTCCTAATAATTTTCGTATCTGAGGTGGCTCCTTCAGTAGTGACAAAGAAGGAGCCCCTGTCTAAGTAATGGGCTAAAAGCTTAATGTAGCAATCTGGGAAATTATTTTGGTACAATTTATAAATCCACCCTGCATGGAAAACACTGTCAAAGGCCTTTTCCACATCTAAAAATACCGCAACCGCATAACGGTGCCAGTTAAAGGTATTGGTATTATGCTTGGATAATCTGACAACCTGATGAACAGTGGAATGATTTATCCTGAAGCCCAACTACTAATTAAGAAAATATGTTAGTTTCGCGAATGTGATTGTTTAGGAAGTGAAATTATTTCGCATACTTTATTGAAACCTTAATTGAAATTTACAATTAAATGTTGTAACTCTTGTCTTACAATGTTTATCTTCATCCTCTTCTTCGGCTCCTTATAAACTAATACAGAAAAGATGCATTTAACAACAGGAAATAATTAAAGAAAAACTTAAAATATTAATTATATGAAAAAATTAAAGAAAAACCTATAGTACATGGAAAGTAAGGGGATTAGAAATTTTCATTTTACCATACTTAATGAATAAAAAGGGGGGAACTGCTAAAACGCAGTGATATTAATAAACCTTAATATAAGTACTACAATGCCTGTAAGGGTCTTTCTAATTGCCCGTAGGGCCATTAGGGTGACTATGTATGAGAGGGTTTCAAACCTCTCGAGATACCCGAGGGTTTAAAACCTCCTCAATTGAGGTGACATGTGGTGATGTATGTAAAAATTTTGTATGGTAATTATTAACAAGGGGAACATGTGGTTACATAATTGGTCATAAGGTGATGGATAATGAGATGTGACATTTTGGATGATGATAACAAAGAATTTAACAGGTTACGTACCATGTGAGAATTTTATGGAAACACTGAGTTTATGCCTAAAAGGTTTGTGGTTAAAATTGGGAATAATTGGTGATGCTAGGCCATGTGGAGAAGTATTATTTGAAAAAGATGTGATTTAGGATAGGAAAACGGATTGCCCATACCAGCACACGAATCACCCCATTTCTGGGGTCACTCCCGCACAAAGCACGAGCTCTTGAGAAGTTCGAAGATGTCTGGTGGTGTTGAACAGTGAGGTTAGGGAGGGGCATCGGCATGCAGGTCTAGGAGACGGCGATGTTGGCGGTGTTCTGTGAGGTCGTAGACTGCGATGGAGGAGATTTTGGGATTCTGGTGACGTCGGATGGATGCGATGGACCGGATGGACTGTCGGCGGATGATCTCTGCAGGGCTCCGGACGCCACCTAGCTGGTATAGAATGTCAACCAGGGTGCGCTGGGAGCAGCCGATGATGTGTGGATGAGTTGATGTATGACCAGATTACACTGCCATAGAAAAGCATAGTAGTGATGTAGGATGGCCATAGCAGGATGCGAGTTTCGAGTGTTAAGGGACATGATGGTTGAAGAAGTAGTTTAATAATTTTGAATGCCGTTTTTGTTTTGGCTACTGCTATGGTGAAGTGATGGTGCCCGGTCAGTGTGGAGACAAGGTGTAAACCGAGATAGAGACCCGTGCGGGAACAAATTTGTTGATGACTTAGTATTGTTGGTGGGGGTGGTGGTTTGAGCCTACATTTGGTGAAGAACATGGCGATGGTCTTTTTTGGATTAGGCACCACACCGCATCTCTGGAAGTATGAGGAGATGGTGTGGATTGCTAGTTGAGTTCGTGCTGTGAGTATGTGTGCGTTCTCATTGGAGAGGAGGAGGGCTCTATCATCGGCGTAGTGAAGGATCAGTGCGCTCTGCATGGTAGGTATGTCAGCTACGTAGATGGAGAAGAGTGTTGGACTGAGTAGTGCTCCTTGGGGTACCCTTGCTGTGATTTTGTGTTCGATGGAGCTGGTATTATCCACACGAACTGAGAAAGTGTGGTGTGTGAGGAAACTATTAATGACTGATAGGGAGCGTTCGTGAATGGAGAATGATTTCATTTTTGTTAGAAGTGCATGATTGTGAACAGAGTCGAAAACTTTGGCGAGGTCGAGAAGAATGAGAACGGAGTGTTTGTGTTCGCAGAATACTAGTTTGATGTTATCAATGACTGATGCTACAGTTTGCATGGCTGAGTGATGTTTTCGGAAACCAAATTGGTTGTCTGGAAGGATTTGCATGTGTTCTATGTAGAGGGTGAGGCGTGTGAGAATGAAGCATTCCGCAACTTTGGACAGCATAGGAAGAAGGGCTATTGGGCGGTAGGAAGCGATATTTTCTGGTGGTGAATTTTGTTTTGGTACAGGTATGACAGTGGCTTTCTTCCATGGGGTGGGAAAATGACAGATGATGAATATGGCGTTGATTAGTTGTGTGAGATGGCTTTTCTGGATAGAGATTGTACGAGTTGAGCTGTTATGTGGTCGGAGCATGGGGCTACTGATGTACGAATGTTGAAGATGATTTTATCGAGAGATGTGAGGAGTTTCCCTTCCATTGGAGGTGAGACAGAAGGCGTGAATGTGTGAGTCAGGAGATAGTGACCAGGGAGTCCTGGGGGTGGAATACGTGAGTGGAAAGTGGATGAAAAGTTTTCGGGCGACGATGTTGGCCTTATCTTCAGGAGCCTCGATGTTCCTGCCGGCGTGGACTAAGGGTGGTGATGCTCTCCTGATGTTGTAGAGCTTTCGTATGCATTCCCATGTCGTTATCGACTGTACCGATAGGGAGTCCAGTTTGCATTGTTGTTGTGCAGCCCATGAGGATATTGCCCATCGTGTTTCACGGCGCAGGGAGTGGTAGGTATTCAGATGATGGTGGGCACGTGAGTGTTGCCACTTTCCCTGGCACGGTCACATCTTCGCACCAGGTCCCTGATATCTGGCAGAAATGGGAGCCCAGGATTGTGTGGGCGGCGGCGTGCGATCGATATGTCAGTAGCGTACCAGATGATATTGGTGAATGTGGCGACGGCATGGTCAAGTTGATCCGGTGTACGTGGTAGTTTGGTGAGATTAATGGATGAGTCTAGTGTCGATTTGAAAAGTTTCCAGTTGGCTTTGTATAAATTACACATGTGGGAGTTAGGCGAGAAATTTGTGAATGTCGGATTCAATGTGGTGAGAACAGGAAGGTGATCTGATTCCAGATGTGTGAGTGAGCATGTATTGGAGAGCTGAATATTTGGAGTTGTAATATAGAGGTCTATTATTGATGGATCTTAATTTTCACGTGCAGGATAATGTGTTGGGTTGCTGGGTGCAGATATAGTGAGGTATTGGTTAGTGATGAAGATGTAGAGACCACGTCCTCTAAAAGTTGTGGTGTGGCACCCCCAGTGGGCATGTTGACTATTGAAGTCGCCGGCTAGTATTATGGAGTGGTTTATTATGAGGATATATTTGAGTCCCCGTAAGGGGAAAGGACCACGAGGTTGGATGTAGATTATGGCGAAGGTGAAAGGAGGGTGTATGCCGGTTATCGGCACCGCGAGTGCTTCTATGCCGGGGAAGAGTTTTAGAGTACGTGTGCAGTGCGACATGTCATTGCGAATGAGGAGTGCCACACTACCGCGAGGAGCTCCCTGTCTGCCGTGCCTGTGAGTGATATATCCCGGGATGGAAAAATGTATGGGAGGTTTAAGCCAGGTCTCAGTGATACCAAATAAAGCAGGTTGATAGTGGTGAAGAAGAGATGCGATGTTGTGTGATTTCTGATGAGCAGGCCTGGCATTCCAGATGAGGAAATTAATCACGTGCAGTCAGTGGACGCTGGTGACATCGTCTGGATAAGGTTGCAGATGAGTGAAATAGTGGAGAAGATGATTTCACACTTGTCGGCAATGGTTTTGGCTGTTTGGAATGTCTTGAATGTTTGCTGAAGTGGTTTGAGGGTGGCGCAGATGTCTTATCTGCAGAACCAGTTGATTATGGATTTGAAGGTGTCTGTGAATGATTCGTCTTGTGTGTCTTGTTGTTGCTGAGAGGTGGTTGGTTGCAGAGCGAGGTTGGTGCTTTGAGTGTTTCGGCCAGAGAGAGCTGTGGCCGGGCAGGTGGGATGGGTCTCGGTGCAGGATTGCTCTTTGCCTTGGTCTTGGCTCGCTGCTCACATTGTACCACGTACTTGAGGCGGTAAGGGCAGTCAGAGAAATTTGCGGGGTGCCCGCCGTTGCAGAGGAAACATCGTGGCTGTTCTTCAGGTGTTTTCTGTCATTGGCCGTCAGGGTCACCCTTACTGCACTTGACGCACCTGGGTTGCTCATAACAGTTGTGTGACAAGTGGCCCAGACCTTGGCAGTGGAAGCACTGTACCACCGCGGTATATCTCCACTTTGACAGCGACACCTGCAAGATTGGTAATTTTCAGGGCCTGGTGCAGTGGGTCTGTCCCTTCCAAAACTATCAGGAACAGTGGGAAGGGCTGTGCATACTCCCCCCTGTTCCCCATGCGGACGATCTTTGAGTGTTTGACTCCCAGCTCATTCAGGCATTCTGAAATGTCCTCGATTGGGGTGTCTACATGGAGGTTCCGGATCACTATTCGCGCGTTCCTGTCTTCTGGGCAGGTCCAGGTGTGAAAATTCATATTGTACTGACGGAGCATTGAGGTCATCTTGAGGTGATCCTCTTTGCATCCGATTTGGAATGTGGTGGAGTTCGGATAGTGTCGTGCCTGGAGTGGTTGAATGAGTTCGGTTTGGAGTTGTTTCATTTGTCTCAATGCGTTCGGGTTGAGACCTCCATGGAGGAAAATCAGTGGTGGTTTACTGGTATGCGAAGTGGTTGAAGAACGTTGTAAAGGTTGTGATTGATTGCATGATGGTTGGTGAGTCTGAGATGTGGATTGCTGATAACGTGATTGAGCATGACAAGTGTTTGGCTGAGTGCGTTGATTGGTGACAGGTTGGAAGTTTCGTTTGGTGGCTTCTGCTCCTGATGAGTCAGAAGAGAGTTGGTGGGCCTGACGCTGCCGCTGGATGTTTGGCTATCACTGTTTTTGGGGGGAGCAGGGGGAGTTTTTTGTTGTTTCTTCTTCCTGTTCCTCTTGTCCTCTACCACTGTGAAGTTGTCCTCTGTGTCTGTCCATTCGTTTCTGATGGGCGTCACAACTGCTGGACGCTTTCCAAGCTGGCCATCTGAGGTCTCCATTGCTTCGCCTTGTGACTGACGCGTGAGAGGTGTTGGTGATAGAATGTGACTGGGTGTGTGTTTCAGCAGGGTTGTTTGTGTGGGTGGTACTGTAACAAGAGATTTGCAAAATGCTCCATTACTGATGGGTCCCTGTAGTATTGGTGAGGTAGTGACATTAGAGCAGGTGGTGTCATTTGAATTGGTGCCAGATGTTTGTGTGGATGAGAGCACAGGGGTCCCAGTGGGTGTGGAGACTTGAGAATGAAGTTGTGCTAGGGATGGAGGCATGAGAGTGTGAGGTCATAATCGGGAAGAATTGTGGTTTCCTTTTGGTTGAGAGTGAGATCTGTGTTAATATGGGGAACTTGATTTTGCTGATAAGGTGGGATCAAACTGTAGCCTGAAGCAGAGATAGGTTGCGGGCATGTGGTTGTTGTGAGTGTGGTGATACTCGAGGATGTTTTGGGTTTGATTTCCTTTTCTGCAGTGTTGCTTGAAAGATGGGGATGAAAGTGGTTTTACTCCCTCATGTTCTTCCTGATCAGTTGTCGGACCCAGTGTTGGAATTGTTGCGAGGTGATCGTGAAATAAAACCCGTTCGTGAATCTTCGAGAGCGAACTTAGCACACTGACGGGTTGGTAGTTTCAGATATATAATAGGTAATTAATCAAAGCCAGCATATTCCATCAGCAGGATTTAAGATTTCCTTTTGAACACACAAAAGGAGTTCGAAGTAGTTATACTCCCTTACGCTAGATCGCATGTTTTAAAGAAATACTTGTAGTTATATTAGAATTACTAGGAACATTACCGTAAAATTACAAATACTGTATCCGTTTTAGCAAGTTACTCATAAAATTGTAAAATTACCGAAAGTTTGTATGTGTAAATATACGCTCACAGATACTCCAGAATGTAATGCAAATTTGCACACACAAGGCCATTGTAAAATTATACAATCGAAGCTGTACAACTACACTGACATTGAGTGTTCATACAACGACCATGTAGTAGTAAAAATACATAACTTAATGTTTTAATACAGGTGGTGGGTATATTTTTATACATACCTCTAAATGTGTAAATTAAAAATAACTTTGTGTTTATTAAGCCATACAGTCATAAGTTTTCACCAAATATATGTAGAATTCTAAGATTATTAAGAGCATTTGTTTGAAATTACACGTTCTGTAGTTTTTTTACTAATTACACATACAAAATGTAAAATTACCAAAAATGTGCATTTGTAAATTAACATTAATTTTTTTACAGTGCTTTTTTAAAATTGTTGCACGAGCATTTCACTGCAGTTTATCCTCTTTAATAGAAGCCTTTATTTTGCGCGATTCATTGTTTTTTACGCTACTCCTCTGGTAAACGTAAATTATTGTCAACCAGTAAAATAATAATTCAGAAAACAAATTTTCACGAGAATATTAAATTAGTTCTAAAATATAGTTGCATCAATTTATATTTTTGACCGCAATAGTTATTATTAATTGCTTCATTACTGAGTTCTATGAAATATTTTATACAGAGGTAAACATTAAGTTGGTTTTCAGCGACGTGTCAATAATAATATTTCTGTACGGAAGGAGACAAAACGGGATATGATCATTATTTTGCTGGTTCACATAAGTTTTTAATCAATCACGATCATCTAGTCGTTAAGATCTATTTTTTAAAAGCATGTAAACACTTAAAAAATTTAAAAAAAATTGTAAAAATACATGGACATCGAATACTTTCCCGAATAGTTTTATCAAGCAAGGACAACCACAACTCCTGTCGTAGAATTATTATTCTTTTCCCTCCTGGCCCATCCCTAATTCCACTCCTTTGCACCTCCCTCTCCACATCCCGTACGCAACCCTTACTTTTTGGCAGTGTTATGGCCGGCGTCGCTCCGTCTCGCCTCTAGCGGTTAATTAGAATGCAAATTAGCCACAATTAGGAGCTTATCTTTTGGATTACGAAGGACTGGGCGCATTCGCTGAATGTCCATCCAGGCTCGTGGGAGGCTTGTCGCACACTGATAGTTAGCCGCATTTACAGTTGCATATAGGCAGGACGCTCACTGAAACACCTGTATACCTACCTGAATAAGACTTAGAAAAAAAATTGTCTTTTTTACAATTTGGGACATCAAATAGTCTCGTTCCCCTTGGTCGTGTAACACCAACTGTAGTTATTGTTACATTTTTTTTAAAGTCGTACCAGGAAACAGTTTCCTAATTAATTAAAATTCTCGTGGCAGTCACAATTGTTAAGTCACTGTATGCTTTATGATATTTTGTACATTTGGCGCTGTGCTCAAAAAATCCCATGTAGCGGATTTCCTCAGGAATTTCTTACAATTCATAGAGTTCCAAAGCGATAAATAGCTTTAAGTCTACAACAAATATTGTTGCTTAACAAATTAACAGTCAACGGCATTCCAACTTATATGGTCAGTAAAAACCAGGAGTAACAACACTGGTCTTGTAATGTACTTTATCATGTGAAATTGTCATAAAAAGACGTCAACTTATGTTTTAATTTTCATAGGACGTGAATGTAATTAAGATTAAGTGCTGCTGCCATGAAGTTACGTCGATACTCCAAACAGACATTTTGATGTCATTACAAAATACGAACTCCAAGCATTCTTGAGCATTAAACTGGCAGAGAAATTGTTTATAATCCCTATATTATTTGGAAGACCCTATCAGATCAATGTCAGTAGTTCATTTTTTAAAAAATTTCATCAAATATAGAGAGTTATATATGCCGCAATATTGAAGGATACACAATTACATATAATTATTTACTGGTGTATCTTTAAACGTGATTTTTTTATCACCTCTATAAGGTTGCACACTGCCAAAAGTGAGTGTCGGAAAGATTTCAGATACCCTATAATTAATATTTCCTTTTATGGAATAAGCATCTTGGTTTAAATGCTTGCATGTTTGTAAACATGCAATTTCTGAATTTTCACGGCGATAGTAAACGTACTGTAATGGTTACACAGAAAAAATATACATGAATGTGGCGGAAAAAAGGAACAATTATTTGTAGGAATATGAAGTCCAAAAATTTTGGCACATAAATTAAATTTTCTCGAAAAAATGGCAAATCCTGTAAGCCTTTATATTTTGTAACTAGTGAAGTTTTCAGTTTAAAGCTCATTCTAATTAAAGGGTAGTCTTACATTCTTGCCTGTCATAAAATGAAAAATTTATTTTGGAATGTCTATGCACCATCGGCAAGTTGTTCATGGGTTATAGAACGGTTGGCTATAACTGCGTGAATCTATACGACTCGTAACAAAAGAAAGAACTGTTTGTTGGTAAATACACAAGTAGCCAAACGACAAGTGATCAAACACAGTATTTTTGGAATGTGCCAAATTTTTATTTTAAATAAGCATATTGAAGTACATCTTATTTTGACACAAATGTAACATAAGCAGTTAATGTGTTAAATAATAGTGATCATGCAGCAATTATTCGGGGTTATTAAACATGGTTGTCTCGCACATTATGTTAAATGTTCTCGACTTACTTTCGGTGGATATTCACACATGACTAAGCATGAATGTCTACGCCGACTATGATGGACATCACAATTTAAGGATTATAACAGGGGCTTGGCTCAATCCTTCAACGATTTAGTCTCCTTAACAATATAGTATATACGTTAGAGAACACAGCCATACCATCGACGATATTTTAGGTTCTCGATCGTCCAGTTATTTATTCAGGTGCATCAGTGACAGCGATATTAAGGACGTTGAAATGAAGTGTTTGTTGGAAGTGACCTCTTTCAGTGAGATTCTTATTCAGGGCCATGCAGCCAGTCGTTCCCTAGTCACTTCCGCAAACGGCGTTCTCAGATGCTAGATCCGTGGCCAGGTCTGCAAGCACAGTGATTGCTTCTCCTCGCGAGGAACCCAGTCACATAGCCGGCTGGATGGCTGGGTGGCGTTATTTTTTATCGCTATTGCGGCGGTCTGGCACGGGGGAATGGAAGGTAGGAAAAGTAGCGTGGTGTGGTAAGGATCAGAGCTTGCCTGGCTGGAGTGTTACTAGCAGCGGTAGTAGGTATAACCCGCCCTTCCTTAGCTGCACCGCACAGCTTCCCTCCAGCGAACGTGGTCCGTAACACCCACAGTCGNCGCCATACCATAATACGAATCCATAAATATTCATTGGCTTGGTTAGCACTGAAGCGTTGCCTTCGCCGACTTATGCAAATCTCCTACCACCGCCCTCTCTCGATCTCCTCGCACATAAACCCCTCCGTCTGCCCCTCCCCGCATCTCTTCTTTCTTCTTCCGCCGCGTTTTGGCTCCCGGCTCGCTACAATGAGAGAAGCCCCTGGCTGCTCCTTCTGTGGTATTTCCAACAGGCATGCCAACATTACTCGATAGCAAACCGTTATTTCCTTTACCTCTGTGCAGATAATGCATAGCCCACCGGCGCGAATCTCCCGTCGTAGAAGGCTGAAGCCAGCGTGTGTGCTTTTACCGAGTGTTGCGCAATATCGCACCCCGTAGCTATGCGACGTTACTTTAACGAAACACTAGGAATTTCACGTGCGAACCAATTCAAAAATATTAAGTTAAAGTCCCTCAATTATCTTTACTTCATACCATTCATGAAATATAGCATGGGAATCACTGGTAGAAAACTGAAGCTACTAAGTTGGAAAAATCTAAAATAATTTCCCCGCAGAATTTTAGAATGTACAAAATAACATGCAACTGGTATCTAACATCTTTAGTTTAAATACAAACGTGCCTATAGAAAATTATCACTGCCATATTTACAGAAATATTTAATTTTATATTTCAAATTGTGTAAGCTTGGTCCCCAACAGGAGTAATAACGCAAAGAATAACTAGTTTAGGAATAATGCGATACCTGGCGGAAATCGATAAAAAATATACGAGAAATATAATGATTAAATCCCTACCACTCCCGTAGTCAAATAGTCACACTATTCCAGCAACTCCTGGAACAATGAACTAAACGTTAAACTGACTAAGATTAACTCCCGCTGTGATGCGGATGACGTACGTGCTGGTCACTGTAAAGGTTATTTTTAAATAATTATAATAGTCCTTTCGTGGACTCCATATGTACCTTCGAATATCAGAGCGAAGAATTTGTTTTTTTGCACCGCTGTTAGGCGTCTCAGACTCAAAGTCCCCGTCCTAAAACTAAGCATTAGAGACATGGTTTAAGTTAAACTTAGTGATTTCAAAAGTAGTCTCGCAGAGCTAAAGGCATAAAGTAACCTACGCATAAAGTAACCAACGCTCCTTGAACATTGAAATCAGTAACAAGTCAAAATTGCTGCCTGGGGTAGTTGTGTAGCCTGTACTACAATTCATGTTTCCTGTTAACTCGCGAATCTGCTACAACGGTCAGCACCCACTTTTCTCAGGCAGTGCAGAACAAAAATACTTCTAGTCAGGAATTCAATACATAAATAATTAAATTCGAGATTTGTCATCAAATTATTTCGCCAAGTTTTTCTGTTTGTAAATAATTACTATTTCGAAGTAAACTGCGAAATGTGGCTGAAGTTCTTATGGTATTTTCAGTATTCCGTGATTTGATTTCATTTGAACCAATACCATTGGCTACTGTCATAGCAGTACGTCTCAGCCATAATATTTGTCCTTGGTTTTTATTGGCTCACATTTGAATAGGTAGGGTGTAAAAACTGCGATACAAGCGTAGCGGTACAATAAAAGAATACGTGTTTGAAGTCTACCATCTAGCCAAGTAATTTCGCTAAATAATTATGGGCCCACCCATAAGATATTAATTAAAAATAATATAAAAATGCTAGCTCATACACAAGAAAGAGGAGGAGGGAAATGCTATAAACTCACATTCACAATGGTCAGAAAATACTGACCCCTTAAAATACTTATTATTTAGTTCCAAGTTTTACAGAAGAATACATTTTTGAGTGAAAAGTACTTACGGAATTCTAGTAACGACCTACATATTGGAACTTACGAGAAGGGTTTCAGTTTATCCATGGCACAGGAACATCCAATTACAAAGGTCTTGGCTTGTCAGCAATAACCGATAGCATTGTCCAGCGGAAAAGCGATGTCTGGTTTGGTGTTAGCTTCTGGACTCATTCTGCAAAATGTCAGACGTGAACGATTATACACGAATAAATAAGTTAAGGCGTTAATATTGTTGCAATAGCACCAAACACACAGCCATTTTTAAACTGTACGTTACTTGACTGATAAACTGAAAACTGATGAGGTCATTGGATAATATTTCTACTGTCTTGACGTGTTACAAGGCGCGATTATTCAACGAATCATTGACCACGGTGGCATTTTTATTTGGAAAGTTTTAGTGCTATTACTTAAAAGATTTGTATATTCTGGTAATAGATACGTAAATTTGAAGTTTTTATCTTTCTCGTGCTGCCGGGCAGATTCTTCAAGGATAACTACCACGTTTTTATAGGATACTTCAAAGTCCAAACTATTACCAATATAAAAAAAATTACAGAGTAATATAAAAAAAAATTGTTTTCATTGACTCCTTTATTCGGAAATCATTTAGAAATATACGAATCGATAGACTTCTGACATAAAACCATGTTTTTTATGTGAGAAGGCTCCCAATTCGTAGACTAACAAAGTCTTAATACTTTTTATATTATTGGTGAATAACATTGCCGATTGTTTTGAAATTATCAACATAATTGAAAAAAAAACATATTTGATAGCTACTGATACTGCTACATTACTGTTAATACTACTGAGTACCATTGGAAAAGGGTTAGATTTCTCAGCGCTGAGCATTATTAACGGAAGCCGGCCTATATTCAAGACCATTGCTCGTACGGCTCACAATTAGGCTGAAACTTCTAACGCGTATGGTGAAAATCATTGATATAACACCAATCACCTACTCTAAAGAATTCGTTTTGAGCCCGATGCGAAGTAGCAGAGGTTTTGATTTGGTTACTTGTACGGAGTTGCCAATAAAATTTGGATGTAATTAACCGTCACTGGATAAAAATCCAACGCACGAACGAAACTTCCGCGATAGCTTCTTCTCATTTAAGAGTCACGTGTATGTGTATATACAAACAATATACATTAAATTTAATGTGAGTCACTTTAATTCCTGCAAGTTTATATATATTTTTTAAACGTCGCTAACCGAAATATTTTTATAAAATTGGGGACAAGGGAAAATTATTCTTACCAGATAGTGGGAAAGCACACTCAAAATTGCGCTAGGGAACATCAATTCAATAAATAAGCAATCGTGATTTATCTATCTGTAGCATCTAGGTTAATCTCCGACTTTCTTTTGCCTTTTTTTTATCATGAAATCTGGATTCGTTTCAAAATTGTAACTATTCAATCACATTTATCCCGCTTCAGTAACTGTATTTCACAAACTGGTTAAAAGTCAAACTCGCAAATGACTTGGTTATGTTTGCTAATAAGCAGAATTCTTTAACGGACTAAATTGCCGCTTGTTAAAAATCGAGTGTGTTTATAATAACTAAACAGGCGAAGTGTTTTTCGTACTGAAGTCCTTAATAATAAGATGCTCGCATTTACTATACAATCGACTATTTCAAAGAAACTCGATAAAATCTCTCCAGCCATAATCTGAAAATGTTAAAAACATTGACTAACGACAATAGTTTGGTAGAAGGATTTTGTGAAGTTAGGGGCCATAAACTATACAATATAACATTGTGATATACTAGGTAACGTCAGGAGAGATGCAGTTATGGTAGTGCAGTCACCGTAGCTGGAAGTAACGCAACAAGACAGTAAATAGCATTCGTAACTGCTTACAGAATTGAATGCTGATTATGTTACATCAAAATATGGGAAAAAACAGCACATGTTTGTTAGAGGTATCAGAAATGTATTATAGATTTAATTTCACAATTTATGAATTATATGTTTTTCCTTATATTAGCTTATGAGAAAATACATTTCTTGATATTCCAAAAAAGTCACATTATTTCCATATAAGAAGTTTGGAAGTTTTTATGAAGAATTTTCTTTACTATGCCTAGAAAATTCGGTGAAAGATACAAAACTAGTGGACAGAGGAATGAAATTATGACAAGTGAAAAAATAATTAAGTACATACAGTATTTTTGTAAGAATGCATGAAAAAAAAGATGAAATAGAGAGTTGTCTTTAATCTTGAGCCAGGAACATCAGGAGACACAAAGATTAGAAACAATTTATTTTTCTTACATGCGTGTAGCTCTTTCGTATTTACAAGGATATATAAAAACATTCTGCATCAGCTATCTAATTTGCACTAAAAAAATTGCTTATAAATGCATTTTAAAACAATAAAAAAATGAAGAAGAAGAAGTGTTTTCCATTTTATTACCTCTAATGCCATATTTTTGGGAAGAAACCCGCACATTAGTGGCGTCGTGTGACATGTATACAAAATGAAATAGGGATGTAAACTTTCCTTATTTTTCTGCAAGACTTCATTAATGTCAACAATGACACTCTTTCAAATATTATCTGTGCGAATGAGACGGGGTTACCGTTCTTAGCGGGAGTATCTACCAAAAATGTTAAATATACCATAAAATAGCCGCAGTAGGAAAGAGAAACTGATTAACAGTGTGTTGCAGTGCAATATGTGTCTTCTTATTTCTTTCCTTCCGCGACTGCGACTTTGAAGAGGGCTGACAACTATGAGGATCACGAGGACTATTCATCTCTGAGATTAAGCATTTTTCGAATCCTAGAACACCTGCCGGGCGTAACAAAACTCAATACACAAACTTCGAGGCCTAAGAGAAGGATCAGCAGCAGATGTTTTTTATTTTAATAACCATCATTGTTACACGCAGTGGCGTTATATACGCCATGACGTCAGAGTGCAATGACTGCGCTGTGACACCGCAGAGTACTTTGTCTTTTGTTTAGAGCGGTGCAAAGGAACAGTGTACTACCGTAAGCAGTTTGTTGCCAGTCCAGGTCCGTGCTGTGACAACACACAGATAGTAAACTGCTCTCGCGTGTTTAGAACAGAGCGATGGAATCGTATGCATGTGCTGAGGTAATATACATGCACTTGGTTTACGGTGCATGCAATGATAATTCAAGATCGTCTACACGTATTTATATGGAGCGATATCCTGGACGGCGTGTGCCAAACCATCGCATGTTTGTTGCGGCTGATCGCCGCATGTGCGAAACCTGTTCATTGCAAATAAGTTAATCAAATTGATTGCTCGTAGACATGCGTTATTACCATAATTTTTAATGTAGAGTATCAGGTTAGCAATGCTCGTTTTCAGGTTCACAGACTCGATGATAACCGTCAGCGTACAGTATGAGTTGAGTTGAGAGATTTGGGAGGCTCTTAACAACGACGTCTTGAGAGCCGAAGAGTTTTAAATTAGGTGAGAATAGAGCAGCGCAGGAATTCAAGGGCGTAGGAAACGGGATATTCCCGAAAAAAAACCCACCGACCAATGGCATCGTCCGGCACGATACAAACTTGCAAAAATCCAGGAGTGACCCGGCTGGGGATTGAACCCGATTCGCCTTGGTGGAAACGAGCCGGCTAATCGCTGAGACACCGCGGCCCCAGCGCATAGTATGCACATCCGAGTTTGAGGAGGAGGTTTTGGAGCAGATCGAGAACAATCCTTCAAAAATTGCAATCTCTGTTGCCCACAAATTGTGTATTAACTATATGGCTGTCTGGCGGGTGTGGCATAAAAAACTGCACCCATTCCATCCGCAGGAGGTTCTAGCTTTCAAACCAAACGACCATACTCGTCGGGTTGAGTTTTGTCAATGGTTCCTGCAGAAAGGCGTTATGGAACCTCTTTTTGAAAAGTTTGTATTCTTCGCTGAAGAAGCATCGTTTACCCGGGATGGAATACTCAATTTACACAACCATCACCTGTGGGCTGATGAAAACCCTCACTCCAGCTTCATTTATTCCCACCAACAAACATTTTCTGTCATGATATGGGCAGGCATTGTTGGTGATAATATGATTGGGCCGCACATGCTGTTTACAGGAAGAAGTGAGTAAAATCATCAGATAAACGTGACGCAGATACTCCTCAAAGAAGAGCTTCGATATATATGTATATATACATATATATACACACACTAGTTTCTTTGTCTCGTGGAGATGAGAGTAAGACTGTAGATAGTAACTAGTACATTTTATGCTAGGAAAACTACTACGCGAAGAAAGCATGGATGATTTTATTCGCTGCACCTAGTGAGAAATGTAAATGGACGTAACATGTAATACATTAGAAATTAGAAGTTTCAAGTAAAACAAACTGTAGGAATAGAGTGATAGAAAAATCTGTTTTGATATACATACCACAGAAGTACTAGAAGTTATTTTCTTACTAGTGTAATATCTCTAATATTAAAAAAAAAAATTGTAAGACTGGAATTTTTTAATCCGTTCGCCTTATTATAAATGTTTTACGTGTTTATGTTTGCTTTTAAGAGATCAAAAATGAATTGTCTCATCAATATTTGAAAATAATAATTTGCAATATTATACAGAACGTTATTTTGCTGTAGTAACAAAATTGGTTTCAGTGTTATGTTCTATATACACCTATGGCTACGTTGTAACGCTTGTATAAGCTCTAATAAGAATAGACACAGCAAACAATGTTTGCTATTTTCGCAACGAAAATTGGGTCACAGATTACCTCATTTGAATGTCTGATTATTAAATTGCTCAATATGTTTAATGTCTTATCACTCAGTGATTTTAAATTCTGACCATCAAGTCAGTGCAGCACAAAGAAAAAAAAAAGTTTATCTTCGAAAATTAATTTTCTGTTATACATATTTAACTTAATATTGTACAAAAACCGTGTTTACATATGTATGATGGCTAACTATTTGGTAATAATAACGATTTTAAAATGATTTCTGCGAAAGTAGTTTTCGATATGGATTTTCAGATGCTTAGAATATGTAGAATGGCTCTTTCAATTAAATCCCAATATAATGTAAAATCCCTTATGTTTTTTATTATATGTGTTTTTTCATGTAAGTAATAACATCAATGCTAAAATGAACCAAGTGATTCAGATCGGGAACAATGTACATGATATATGTTTTTTTGTCAAGGTTAAATATTGGCAAAAATTTTTAACCTAAATAGCAAGGATTATATGTGCAAGAACAAGTACAGGGATTTGTGTCATTATTTTAAGCCAGGTAATAATGTTCTGATAATTTAACTTACAAAAATGAAACGAATTAAAAATTTGTACAGAAATTAAAGTTTTGGTTTAAATATATTTAAAATCAAACACCGATTTGAAGAATTGGAGAGTGTGCATCATGGGTGATGGGACAATTTTTAAACTTAGTTTCAAAGAACTTTCTGCGATTTAAATTCTTAATGACGCGAGAAATATGAAGGAACTTGGTAGGCAGTCATCGTTCTTTCTCTCCGTGGCTGGAAGAGAAGTCGCGCTCACTATTCTTTTTCCTTCTTTTTTTCTCCTGAATACCTTATCCGCTCTAACAAATCAGATTCTGCCCTCCTTTAGGCCACACAAACAAATGAGTGGCTAACGACCAAACTTTTCGATATTTTAGTTCTTCTATTTTATTAGGATGTCCGCCATCTTTCTTGGCCTGAATTTTATTCCGCAGTGTGTTTATATTTGCGTAGGGACGAAGAGGCAGTTACCAAAAACAGTTTCGCAATCTTGTTTAAAGATTTAACTTCTCCACCAGTAATGTCTTGATAAATAAAACTGACTTTTTTGGTCTTTCGTGAGAGAATAATAGTAAACGTCTTTTTCAAAAGAACCTTAATTAATGAGTAATTGTTGTCCTTGAGCATATTTAACGTGGTGCGAAAAACTTACTAGAATGATTGTTTTCATCCATAAGGAAACAATTTAGACGCTTTGTAAATGATGGTTTGTAATCAAATTAAATTATTAGGGAAACTATTGCCGAGATTCGCTTGAAAGCCTGATGCCATTGGTTATTTTTCATTACATTCTGGATTCCATCATACAAATGAATACATATCAACTAGTCTGAAAATATTTCAGAGTTTCAAAGCGTAGATGTTTTAAATAGGAAGACCTCTCATGCTTATTTAAGAGTATTACAGGGAATATGAGATATTTATGTAAAATTTTCTTAAGTTATTATGAATAAACTATTAAATAAATTTTTTCGTATAAAATATTTACTTCTAGTTTTTCTTATTTTCTTAATATGCAATTTTTGCGTTCTGGTAAACACTCTAAGCATGTTTTATTACAATATTTCAAACAATAATCAATAACATACTAAAACTAAAACCTCAAATGACGAATTACGCCAACTTCTTTATATGTATACGTCATAAAAAGAATTTTAAAATTTGACAGAATAGACGAAATTAATACACTCACGTAGTATATTCAGTCAAAGTAAAATAAATCAATTATTTTCAGACGTGAAAGATTTTTATTACAATATTCACAAGGAAGTGTGCATATTTGCATATCTACAGACATATTGTTTCTTCTGTGGTTACGCCTGCAATATTCTGGTGGAAGATTGTTAACCTCATTAGTCAAAGCTCAAAAAATAACGGGTCACTATACGACATTACCTACTTATTACGAAAATAACTCTAACCCCCATTCCCGTAATTTATATTTCTAATTATATACTTCATAAACCAGAAGCTCATATTGTAGAGTTATGCTGTAGGATTGATCTGATTCAGGGAAACACATCATACACCCTTCCTTACTCTTTTTTAATTTTGTTTTAGAGAAGGAAATACTAAATATGTATCAGTCATCGCAACAAACTGTTTTGGTGTTTAGTTGTGACTCTGTTCTAATTTGTGTGGTGACCAACAAATGATGAATTGAAGCAGAAGCAAATATTCTACGTAATTTAACAAGAAGAGACTGTCGAGAAAATCCATTCTAAACTATGTCCAGCGATCTCAACACACGTATTGTATTAACTAACTACATTATTCTGGAACTAAGCAAAAATACATGTCGTATTCTGCACTGTAGGAAAATCCTTTATGATTTAGGCCACAATATCACCTTGCTTAGCAAAAAAAAAATTCCAAAATCAGGATTTTTAGATTACGCCAAAGTGAAATCACCGCGTTCAAGTGTGGTGACCATGCAGGCCAAGTGATAACTTCACTTTTGCAAGGCCCTAGTCCATTGATGAGGAAATGCGTTGAGATGTCACTGTACAGCAAAGGCAATATATGGTGGACCCCGTCATACTGAAACCACATATGCTACCACACAAATGCAATGTCTTTTAACAACGGCGTATTGGCTTCTGGCAGTCGCTGATGTAACACCGCAAATAATATCCTCGTAATTCCGTCGGCTTGTCCATACACAAAACCCGTGTTGGATGGGACATGTCAATTCCGGCATGTCCTCGAACGTGATAACAGCGACCAGCTGAAGTTTTGTTTACCACATACCGCTGTTGACTTGTGACTGTTGCGATCAGAGTTTCGTATTATCCACCTGCCCCTTTGGCTTCTGTAAGCCAGGGATTGTGGTGAAGAATGATATCCGACGTTGAGTCCCGTATAGGAGTCTACTCCTATTGTTTTGTAACCTTTGAGCGTTTGGTACATTAACTACATAGCACGCTGTGTCAAGACTGCGACAGAAATATAAATTGTATTGCGTTTACTATAAAGTAAGCACGTGTAGCGCACGACATGACAACATTGACATGCTCAAAGAAGTCGCCTCACTTACCTCACCGGAGATTGTAATATATTAATTAGCAGTATTATATACCTATTACTGTACTTGACGTAGTACATATGATATTTTCGTCACAATTTTGGTATCGTTACTGACGGTTGAGAGAACGGACGCTGTCACAACTATCCAAGTCTCGCCGAAATGTCGTGGTTGAAAGGTTATGGCAACCTCCCTGAGAGCTGGGGAGTCATGAATACGAGTTCCACTCTGGTAAGGGCGTGGAATATATATCCGTTAGTTAGATTGGCTTGTATCCTTTACTTCCTTGTGACTTCTTAGTGATAAATAAGGAACATCACCCAAAAACCAGTTGATAATGAAGGGAATCCCAAATTATGATACCTTTGTCCAGATAGGAAAGCAGTAGCAACCACACATTTATCGCTCCGCAGCCCGGCTCGGATGAGAACAGTATCAACATTTTGATCACAATCATTTCAGCCGCGCCTATCGATAACAAAAGAGCCTCTCACCCCCCCCCCTCCAGCATTATTTGTCACAAAAATGTTTCTCCTCCCTCCCACTTTCCTACAAACGCCACTGATTAAACTCTAATCGCTTTTTCACGCACACGCGAGCAGTGGAAATCGGTCCGAATCGTCGGTTGCTTGTTTGCCAGCGTGTGTTTTTCTGAACCGGTGCGGGACTAGGCGGCATGTCCCGGCATTTTCCGTCTGTCATTTATCCTGTTTGCTTTCGGGATAAAACAAATGGCAGCCTAGTAGATTAGGGGGGAAGGCAGTTCGAGAGAGACGGGGAATGTCATGAAAAATCAAACTACGTTCTACGTCACTCTTACCGGTCATGGTAAATATGAACATCGCCCTCGACGTTTGTGTGAGCAAACATTCCCCCTCCCTTCCAGACATTTCACTCCCTCCTTCCCCCCTTCCCCGGATACACAACTCGTTACGAATGATATACCCCTTTGAGGTTCCTGAAGGCCCCGAAAGTAAAACGGGACGCAGGGGTTTGATGACAGGACTGATGTTGGAAGTGGGGAGGAAGGGGCGGAGGAAACGTACACGCAGCCATTTACACGTTCCAGCGAGCCCGGCTAACGTGTCTCGCCTGCTCGTGGACGCGTCACAAGGGAGATGCACGCGTGGCGGTCCACAGACAAGCGCGCGGCAATTGGTGCGTTCAGTCTGCCGCTGTACCAACCTCGTTCACCGTAAGGGGGTGGGGGAGATTCTTTCAGACTACAATGTGATGGCGNAATGTTCTGCAACCACGATGCTGAGCAGTTTGTAGGTTGTATCCGTAGTTGCGGAGATAGAAAGTAGCCGTTTATTTCAAAAGGGTAAGATACATTTTTTTTTTCGGACAGCTCCTTAAGACTAGGTCGTGTAGTGGTGTAAGTCGTCACCATAAGTTTTGATGGCTGATATGTTGCATTCGTGGTCTACTACGACACAAATAATGCACGAAAATATTTATTAGCGGACTTGATTCGATTGCAGGTTACTTGCACAGTGCAAAACTTTCCGCGATTGGGATAAATATATGTGCCATAGGTAGAGACTCATAAATATTACAGGTTAATTCAACAACAAGTTAAAATCCACAATCATTTGGGCATTCGAACTTCAGTTAGTATTTTATTGGTTATTGTTCCAGTTGAACCCCAGGGCAGGTACCGGGAGATTTTGTCTTTTTTCCTTAGAGTTTCGTTATTTTCTCCAAGTCATCAAGTACGTTTCTAACAAACTCTGATACAGTAAAAGAAGAAACACAAATAAACTTGTGGCTGAAGTCCGACTAATCTAGAAGTAAATTAGCAAAATGTCCTGTTTTCTATATAACCCTTATTTAGATCATGTCCATTGCTGCGGTTAACAAAGAATGTTATTATTGTACGACGTATCACTTTCTTTTCAACTACTACTGAATCTCAGACATTGCCTGTATCTACTAGGATACATAAAACTAAATATGGTTAAATATACCAGGTTTCAATTACTACGTGTGTGTTTTTTTACAACTTATGCTCAGACTCTGAATTGGATGGAATTTATTAGAATGACTTCTTATTTTTTAAATAAATAAGGAATATAGATAGTGCTTAACGTCTTGTTGACAGCGAGGATATTCGAGAGGCTGTTATTCTGAGGGAATTAGCTATGGCCTTTATAGAGGATTCATCACAGAGTGATTTCGGGAACCAATGGGAAAGAGAAATCAGAATGACCAGAATGGGATTCGAACCCAGTTACTCCCGAATAAGAGTTCAAATGTTGACCACTGCGCCAATTCACTAGGTAAAAATAAATAAGTCTCATTATTTAACTACTATTATCGAAAGTGAAAATATTATCTTATCCAACTTCTAATATTAAATTAAATTTTATGTCAAAATAGTTTTTTTTTTGCTAGTTAATACCTAATTATAAAAATAATAAATATATTATTGTAAAATAACTAACAACGCATAATCACACCGAATGCAAAAAACGTCTACGGTTTCCTTTCTCAATGTTGATCGTCTAGTGTAGTGCTACAGTGCTGTAATAACAGACTGCATAGTCCAAGCATTGATAAATAATACGGAAAGATTTTCTGTGGAAATGAATAGTCCAGTAGATTTAGGTTCGTAAGTTTAGCGTTGTGGGAGGTGCAATGTCCCCGTATAACGCATTTAACTAGTTGTGTTCCCTATTTAAGGTGAAATCAGTGCATTATTTTCTAAAAATAGTGGCGGCATTTCTGGTAATGTTGAACTACATATTTTGCACACTTTCTTCAGAGGGTAGGGCTGTTAATCGAAAAATCACAACGCAGTGTTAAGAATAAATTTAAAGAAGAAGCAGACATTTTATTTTATAATTTCATGATACTATTGAAGCTAGTAAAGGGTCTATCCCCCCCCCAGTAATAGCTGTTTGTGTATTCGTATTAACACAAAATATTTAAGAGTTTAGGTTAAAAGTTCATAACTAGCATAACATATGCTGGAAGGTTGGTTTTTGAAGAGTAAAGAAAGATAAATATATGAACTTTTTTTTGCAGAACTGACATTATTTTGATTTTTCGATGGAGGCGACACGTTCCCCTGTACTTCCCCCTCAAATACGCTTTTGCAAAATAATCAACCCCAGTACCATGTTCGCAGATGAAGGATAAAATATGTAGTAATCTTGGCGTTTGTAGAAATGGTGTACTTTGAGGCCAAAGTCTTTTCTATTTGATAATCATATATGTCGCAATTAAGTGTCCTTTATAACTTCCATCGGTACATTAACCGTTATACATTATTCAATGAAGACTACGTACAAGGTGTGACACGTTGAAACACTACGTTCTGTTTGCTGCCATAAGGCAGCGAATAGGGGAAGAAAATTATACTTCCATCAAAAACCGGCGGAACCTCTTAGCAATGACTTTCTGTCCCGGTGTTATTTCGCGCAGACAAGAACAGGAGATATTAGGGATGAAACGTGTGTGTCACCTTTTGACGAATGCTAGGTATGAATTCCCAGCGTGTTACTCTATGGGAGGGGGATAATTATAATCGACTTGCAAGGGACGAGAGCACTCACGAACGTAAGCACGTTCCCGTCACTTGCGAATCGCGCGGTGTTTGATTACCGACTACTGCAGTTCGTCTGCGCGGACTCTCTTCCCTGCACGACATCTGTACGAGTCGCGGAGCTGGTAAATGTA
>NQII01000696.1:465688-494080 GCA_002778355.1 Clitarchus hookeri
GGGGGGGGGGGAGAAGCTTCTGTATAATTTCGGACCCGACTCTCTTCATCTTTAATTCCGACAGTTATGTAGATGGAGGGTGACCCTCTCGACTCTTACCCCTTCCCCTCACCTCCCCGAGGAAAGGTTGTGGAGGGCCGTGTGGGGGAGTGTCTGACATGATAAAGTCGGAGGACGGGGGAGCCACACGAAGACTGCAAATTGACATTTCACATCGCAAACTAAACTCCAGGAAACCGTCATCCCGAACTCAAACAAACATCTCCCCTTTCCCCTTCCCCGAGGCACGCTGAGGCCCATGCCAAAGGACTCGCAGAGAGAAACGATACAAAGACGAGCGCCGGAAGAGGAATGGTGTTTGTGGGGTACGGCGACGAGGCGGGGACTGACGCCATTAACGTGGAGAAACACGGGGAGTGTTTACAATTCCGCGGACTGATTAATTAACATTTTCTTTATCCGCGCACCCGTTTCTGGTGACACTCGCAGGCAGGCGCAGAATGACTTAACAGCTCCGTGCTAACGACGCGCTGGCTGCTGCACACTCTAGAAAGGAGTACGTAAAGGGGGGGACGAAGCTGCGCTCTACTGGAGACGCGCGACTGCCTTCACCCCGCATTAACATGTCCTTAAATATCTCTGAAATGGAGACTCAACACTGTTGCCTAGACAATCCGTGGAAACAGAAATTCTCGAAATGTCTTCTTGGCTGTATATTCCCTTCATATATTCCACTGTACCAAAATTTGTAAGTAATTTATCATAAAATATACCTTCTTTAGCGAAATTAACAGCACGCAGTGCTGTAACATTTTTTTATATTGCTAAGAATATTTATATAAATGTTTTTTTATTAAATGGGCTTGTATGTGCTTGCATTATGATAGGCCAAAAGTTACGTACTAATCGACCTACATTGACATTTATAAAAACCGAAGGTACTTGTTCGGCATGTACAGAATCTTAAACATAAACGCGTACCCCTGTCGATATATGCCGCATCTACGTCTTCATGACCTATCTACTTACCGCTACTCACGTTGTCACCAACTCCGCCTCTAAATACAATCCAACACAGCCCTTCACAGACCGCTTAACCTCCCCCTCCCGGTCTCGCCGTCTGTTCCGAGCGGCCTCCTACAACCCCTCCACTAGGAATAATAATTGCTCAACCATCCGTCAATTATCCTAGTAGCTAGTCATGCGGACGTGATGCGCCCTTTGTGGCGGCAATTGTTCCTCCCCTTGCCCTCCTGCGCCACCACCACCACCACCAAATAATCTCCCCCTTTCTTTCGCAATCCTCACCCCCTCCATCGTTTCGCCTGCCTCGTCCACCGTTTCGGGTTTTATTCCTACCCGCAATCCCCTCCCGTTTCTACCCCCCGCGGGCTAAAAAAAAATACGGCGCTGGGAATTGTGGGGTGCGTTCCGAAATATATGTCGGGTCGGCAATTGTTTTCAGTGCGCACTCCAACTGGCTCGCTCAGTTATTTTTAAACCACGCGTCGAGTGCGATCAATCGGCGCCCAATGTTTGTCTTCGTACTGTCGTGAACATAAAAAGTGCAACATGTAAAGGCAAACAAGTAGGTGTGCGATGCGTCTTTGTACCGTGTTGTTCTTTTCGTAGGCACGGGTCGAGTCTACATATTTTCCTGCACACTTGTAGTATAATGGTCATACTTTCTTTGAGAGTAGAAACATAAGGTTGGCCCTTTTCTGTGAATGTGCATGATAAAATGATGAAGCCAAAACATTGTAACCTATCCTGTCAAAAATAAAATGAAATTATTATATCATAGCTTGTCGAAATTTAGCCTGAAAATTTAACTTCATTAGTTGTTATTTGTTTAAAAACTTCAACATTTTACATGCTTTTAATACAAAAACAAGCCTCAATATTTTCAATGTTTTGGGTGTCACACTATGGCGATGGACGAAAATACAGCTTCAATGACACCATAGTGTGACACCTCCTGATATAACTGTAACTCCGGGGTAGAAACCCTGAAATACCAGAGATCATTTATTCCCTGTTTACATAAACTGAAAAATGTTTCAAACACTACAGATAAACAAAATGATCGTGCCCGAGCCTAGGGAAATAATTTAAGTAGAAAAATCAATAACATATAGCACAAGGGTTCATAGGAGAGAGCATTGTCTAACATAATCCCGTGATGAAAATGTATCACATTTGTGAATACTTTCAGGAGTTATATTTTTATAAATTCTTAAATCTTTATGTTACTCATCTGAATTGCCACACATATTGCGTTGTAAGACATATCTGAGTACGATTATAAGAGATACTTGTTCTGTATTCCACACACCCGAGCTCAATCGTTTTTCATTGAGGCGCAAACTCATAGTGTGGCGATTTTCTCAGGATGATCCGGCTTCAGTCTTGTCTTTTTACGCCAGTAATCCTCTCTGATCATATTCATAGACTTAAAATTTCACGTTGGGCTTAAATGACAATCGAGGCTTGACAAAATATCAAATAAATGTCAGCCTCATGCCATTCAAGCTGACATTGCCTCCGGAAAAGATAAGGTTTGCAGAGTGGAAGTAAACCCGTACTTCATTATATAGGTTGTTTTATATGCTTATCGGTTCTAACGATTCATTCTAATCATAACTGGCAGTTTTGGAACTTGGCGGTACCACCACTATAACCTTAAGTAATGCTTTTAGGGTAAACGCAATTAAATACAACTCTCATTTGACTAAGAAATATTATATAATTGCTACTTTCGTACATTAAAATGGCTTCAAAGATAGGCATTCGATGAACTCCTAGCCCTATCAAATTTCTAACACTATAAATTCGTCGCAGCTTCAATCAAGTTTAACTTACTATACTTCTGTGTCATAACTGTGATGTTTCTGTCACGTCTTCTGTATATTTTAATAGGCAAATAACTATTCCTAAAATTAAGTAATTGTTAAGTGGTCAGTATGTTAGTGTTTGGATTACAAATTATTAATTTTTTTAATTATTTTGCTTAAATACTTTTGGAGTAATTAGGAAGCTGCCTTACGCACTATATCAGATGAATTCATAAACACGATAAGCTTACATGCCCAAAATCAGCTCTCAAGACCTCGATGTTACGAGCCGCCCAAATCCCTCCACACACTCACTTCACTTACACGTCGAAGGCGTGATTTAGCACACAACTACCTCATTGGAAGACAGATGAGCACTCAAACCTTTACAGAAAACCACCTAGGTAGATAGGTTGATCTAAACATCACGTAGACACCGAGGTCATTACATACGGAGCAAGTTTCTCAGGGAAGCAGGAATGGGGACGGAATCGGCCATGGCTTGTATGAAGGAACTATCCCAGCATTCATCTGGTGTAATCTCGGAAAACCATGGAAACCTGGGAATAGGATGACTAGACAGGGTATCGAACCCGAATCCTCTTGAACCCGAGTCCTGTTTTTTTACCACTGCGACACCTCACTCGGTCATTCGACTTTGGTTTAATTTTTATAAATACCAACTACTATACCGTAAACGAAATGTTATAAAGGCTGGTTAATTTTCGGGTCGTACTAAGATTCAGTAACACGTGGAAGAATTAGTAGTTTTTATGTAAAATATCGCATCCCAGATCGCAAGAGGAGGAAGAAAAATGTGTTTTCTCGACAGCGGCGCACCAGTATCCGTTCCCGTTGGCGCTTGCTGGGGTCAGCCGGGAGCGAATCCCACTGACGGCGAGTGTAAACTGAAGCCTTTAATCCTCATCCCAGGGTTATGGCCGTTCAGTTTGACCCACAGCGTCCATTTGGCGGAGGCCAAACTAAATTTATTCCCCCCCTCCCACCTTCTTCCCCACCCAGGATCACGTATTAGAGGGCGTGAGGGTTCGGCAGGCCCGCTATATCACCAAGATGGGGCTCTGCTGTCCAAAGACACCCCCTCCCTTCTTCGCTCCAAGGGTCAGCCTCCTGCCATTTCGCTTTTTTTTCTGGTGGCAGTTTTAAACCCTTCGCTTCCCCTCCATCCCTCCTTCTACCATCTTCCGTCGAGGCTTTATAATTAAGGGTAGACGTTCCTAGGGGATGCCTTTTAAATTAATTTGAAACTGGCATGCATGCCACGTGTGTGTGTGTGTGTGTCCAAACAGATGGAATTGCTTAAAACGACACGGAAGAAGTAATACGAAATAAAAATTGTTTTCTAGATTTTAGGAGGAAATTTAAAAGGTGGGTGAGTTCATATACACATCAAGCAGACAGTTAGTTTAATACATTTTTAGCTCCCTTTCCCTTCCAGAATATCTCATCCAGCTATCCTGCAACAACATCCATATTTTGCTGCAAAACACAATTTCCTTTGATTAAAATGTTCCGTTCAATGAAATGGTTCTTTTTACTTGTGTGCCTAAGTTTTTTTTTCTTCCCTGAATATTGTGTGGACTGTCTTTTTTTGCCGCAAGACGTAGGTCCATTCCGTTTGATGAAGTTCGTTTAATACCTAAGGACTATTTTTTTTGGAAAGTAAAATTTGTGCCATCGACAAAAAATTGCCACGCACTTTACGAGAACTCCAATTACGCTGCTCTTAATTTTGCTTATGGCATTGTGTTTAAGGGAACAATTTCTTATTATTATTTGGTTTTAACAGTTGTTAAAAGTTAAATGTGTTATCTTTTTGAATGAGCGCCCCTCTGTACTGTAAAAGAAACGAATTATAATTTTTACTGAGGAAATAGTTTGCAATTTTACAACTGTTTGTAAGAGTAAAAACATGTATCTTACTTGTAAAATTACCGGTTTTGTATAACTACAAGACCCGTGTTTGTAGCATACTTAAAAAAATGTCTGTACTCTATTTATCCATATCCACAAGCTCAAGATAAATGGCGGACACTCAAAAATTTAAAACCGTATATAGCGGTTCGTGCAAAAACCAGGGATGATTTAAAGTGCAGTTGCGTCCAAAAAGAAATACGTTGCAAGTTTGAATAACGTAACACACTTAAAGTAACTAAAATAATAATCATAAGAAAATGACAATTTTAAAGACACGTGACGCTATTACTCATTAACTGTCAATGTTAATGTTTTATGTGTACAGAGGAATTGGAAATTAATAAATGTCTTCTTCTCAACCGATTAAATTTACTAAGATGATGTAGCTATTTAGTGATATATTTACTACAAAAAAAATTGCAAAGCTTTTAAGTCAAGTTGGCCTTGTAGTTGAAGGTGTAGGGTAACAACGCGAATGGTGCTATTTGAAGTACCCGTGCTGCCAAGGTGTGACATTTTTTGTTAATTGTATTTTGAAATAATTTTTTTTCGATATTATATGTCATTAATTCAATGCATTTGTTTTCTAGAAGAAATAAAGGTTTTATGTTCACTTCTCAATAACGTAAGTTGTAGTACAATCCTATCATTTGTAATATTACAATTATATATATATATATATATATATATTTATTTATTTATTGCGGATTTCACAAGAAAAATTTTGGTAGTTCTATAAAGGATTTTCTGGGCAACTGGGTTTCAAAGAATGTATCTTGTAAAAGTACAAAAAAATTACAGTGTGTCACTGTCTTGTGATGGCAGGCATGTGATGTAGTTACAGTAAAAATTAAAATCCATACACCCTAGGGGAATTATTTATTGCATCACTGAAAATTTCACATATTACTGTCGTTACACACCTGAAATATTTTACGCTGGTTCTCTTTGAGTTAACACTCTACGCCTGTTAAAATGTGAATAAATACGCAATGAATAATGTACGTTAAGTAAGAGTACATTGTAGGGCAATCCCATAGACAGAATTTACTCTCAGAATAAGCTGAGTCAGAAATAATTTGTACCAGCAAAAAAAAAAACATCTAAATTAATACAATATAATGAATTTCTGCATATATAGTTCACAATGTAAAATTTTCAGAACATATTCCACACATTTCCAAAAATGCCTGCAACAATGTTAAATAAATTAACAAGTTACTTATTGAAACATGGAGCTGTGAGGGAGTATTTGAAAAACAAGTCCCATGGTGGTATGTAGCAACTGATAAGTATATTGGACAGTTTAAATTTAATGATAGGTAACTAGAGAATTTTGCAGTGCGTTTGGTAAGTTATCTTAATGTTTCGTCACGTGTTCCATTGCAAGGAAATTCTGGAATAATTTATTTCTATGTATGTATTTTATATTGGTGGCTCATGTAAGAGGCATTAGTATTTAAAAAAAATAAAAAATATTATTAAGTAAAAGAAACTCATGTAAAATAAACACAAAACTTTTAAATAAATTAAAATAATTGTAAAAAATTACGCAAAATATGTGCTTTCTTAAGCAAATCATGACAAGGAAACATGGCAATTTAAACTTTCTACTTGTTATCCCCCTGTTACGTAACTTCTCACGACAATATATAAATATGTAAATGAAATCATACTTACACATGCCAACAATTTTTTTTATGTTTGACTGCTTGTACGGATACAGTCACTGAAGTGTTCTTCTGTCCAAAAAAATATCGCAAGTAAATATCTAGCATAAAGAGTTATTCTGGAAGTTTAAATTTTTTTGGTGTTGAACAGGCAAAGTTCGCAATTTTAAAGCTAGCGGCATAAGTGTTCATATTAAGGCCATTGGTGCGTAGCGATCATGATCACAGCTTGAAATAATAATATTATGCCCAAATGGCATAGTCACTTAAATGTTAATTTGTTTCTAAAATACTAAACAGTTTGAAGGGAAATCAGAAGTTCACTTCTAGTTCCATTCAATCGACAATCGTGGAGACTTCTGAAGTTCACGCAAACTGTTGTAACGTTTTTGATCGAAAGTTTGTTTTATGTCACCTCATAGCAAATAAACAAACCAATCAAAGTTAAAACATCACTTCATAGGCTAACTTAATTAATAGGATAAAAATATAGTACTCAATTCAACCAATACGTTAGGAGTTAGGTATCGTATAGTTTAATCCATTACTAGCAATTACTCTTAAATAATCGAGAACGATTTACGATTTAATTTACACAATTGAAAATTTCTAATAGATAAAATATAGAAAATTTTCTGTAACACAATTCAGAAATAAAATTTTAAAATAAATTAAATGTACACAATGAAAATTTAAATATATTGTATGTAACTTGCCACCCTTAATTAATTTTAAACATAACAATTAAGCGTGCACAAATGGCTTTGAAAGCATTCCTCGAGGGGTGAAGGTAGGTACTATAGTCTATTCGCGACTTATTCACACTTTTTGAAAAAAACATTTGAAGAAAAAAAACCACGTAAGACGTGCTTTGTTTTTCCCTACATATACCATGTATCACAAGCGGTTAATACTTGTGTTAATATAAAAGTACCATATCTTTGTTAAATGTAATTTTTACAACTTTATTAGTAAATTGTATGATTTCATTCATAATTATTGTGATAAAAACAGTGAGAACATATGTATTTTTATAATCCCTTGTCAGAAAAATTTCTTATGCAATATACTATTAAACTGAGTGCGAACGGATGCGGTGCGTTATTCATTTGGTTTAATTTTCTAGACTTGGTTCAGCTCTGTTTGCATGAGGTGGAGGAATATCCTGGAAGTAGAACTTAAGCAGGACTTTATAAAAGTATGAAGTAACAGCGAATGGGCTATAGCAGGAGGTTTCCGTGCAAATTTAGACCCATCCATTTCTACCTCACTCCGCCATTCCCACCGACTGAGTCTCTCTGCTCCCTCAAGCCTTGTTGAGGGGGGTGTGGCAGGGGTGTAATCCAAGCCGCATGTGTATCGTACCCACGGTGTTGTCTGTCTCCACCCTACCCCTGGCACCCTACCCCCTCTCGGAGTGCGCACTCGAGGCCCACGACCCCATCAGGCGACAGACCCCGGCACATGACTCACTGCCCACCCTTACCTACACCACCCCCCGTTCTCCCGTTCGCCCAGACCCGATGTTTCATCTTGCCAGCGGTGATGACGCGCAAGCTACCCGCGCCCGGAAATAGCTCTCGAAGCACGTCGTTCGGGTAACAAGTGGCTCCGATCGCCCCCTCGGACATCCGACACACGCGCAACAATCCGTGTGCCGCGGGTTGCATAAGCCTCCCTATCCCTGCCTGCCAGCATTACCTGTCTGTACAGTCACTGATTTTCACGTAGATACGCCTTCAACACTACTTCGACCACAAGATTATTGTATTCGCGGTTTCTACACACTTTTTGAACCAAACCTTTGATAAACCGCCCCATGTATGAAGTTTTTGGTTGTTTCCTAAATACTCGATATCACAAGATTTTTATACTTATGTTAACATAAACGTACCTTATTTTAAGTTAAATCAATTTTTTTTAATCATTTATTTATAAGTTTTAATATTTAATTTATAATCAATACGAATAAAACAGTGAGAAAGAAGGTGTGTAGGTAACACCTAGTAAGAAAAAGCGCTCGTACAAAATATTATTACACTGAGTGCAAACTAATGCTGTGAGTTGTCCCTTTTGTGCAATTTTATAGACTCGATTATGCTTTGTTTGCACGAGGCGGAGGAATATCCTGGAAGTAGAACTTTAGCAGGGCTTCAGAATAGTGTGAATTAACAGTTAATGGACTATAGTTGGATTATGAAGCTTTTTATGCTTGAAACTAATAAATTCGTTATAAACTTCTTAACGAAATTCAGAGCATTTATCGATTGGCACGTATCAAAGACGCAATTCTGTAACACCAGAAGAAAACTATCAATCAAAAATTTTCTTTACAGTTTCTGATACTGATCTTTGCAGCTTAACGAGGTTTAACATGGTTGACAGGTTAATTATTTTTGCGGGACTTAAAAAGTAAGTCAGCTTAAAAAACACACATACAGCTGAGAATAAAGTCTTAAAGAAAATGCTACATTAACGAGCGCATGCATTATTTGTAGGTTTAGTTATTATTAAAAACAAAGCTATTATTAAAAACGCCACAGCACTGTCCGCCTGATAATTTTCTCAAATACAACGTCGAAGTAAAAACAAAATACCATTCTTTGTTAAATACTAAAAGAAAGGACTCTACCGCAAATAAAAAAATTTATAAGAAAGCTATGTTAATTGGCTTACACATTTTAGGTGCTTCGGAAGTTAGAATACTAACCTATACTATTTAAATTGCTTGAAAAAATAATTTTGATGGCGTAGTTGGTTAAGGTACAGAGACTGAACAACTTTATTTAAGGTTTGTCCTTTGCGTTTAAATTCCGGCTGCTGCAAATTATTTTTTCTATGTTATATAAAATAAAAACGTGCATTACATTAAAATAACGAATTTCTCTAATCTCTTAAATACTTTTTGAAGTAACGTAATCTTTTTCGCAACAAAATAGTAGCTATTGTTAAATAATGCGGACTTTTCTTTGCAACTATGACAGCAACTCTTTAAATATATGTTGAAAAAATCGCTATTAAGAAAGCATTTAGAATATTATTTTGCCTATATAATAGACATAGCAAAAAAATTTTCATAACCTTAAATAAATATTGTGAACTCAACTGATATTGTGCATATGTTTAACAAGAGATTATAATTTTATTTATATTTCAAAAGATTTGTTCTTAAAATATGTATTAGAAGTTTGTCATAATGCTCTTAATTAAATTTAAAAATCCAAAAAATTATTTTTTTAAGTCGTTGGGATTGAATTCCCAATCTAAATTACACTTCTCACCTGCATACACAGAGAAATATGCCACGTACAATTATTCCGTTTTCAGGAAATGAATTTATATTCTATACACGTATTCTGTTTTGATAGCTTATGATAATAAGTCACAATTTGGACAGCTTTTGTGCTTTGTTATTTAATTCAAGTGATTCAATTGACGAGGCAATAGATATTCACAAATATCTGTCAGTGATGGTACAGTGAAATTTATTACACTGGTTTCACTGATAGGATCTGTTTACATAAGTTTAAGTTTAGCATGTAAGGAACTCGTCCAACAAAATACTGCTTATTTACGAACTTCAACAATACAACTCTAATCGAAACGTAAACGAGGTGTATCGTACCCTTCGTTAAGATAATGAAATTTGGTTAACTATGATTTTCAATACGATGCCGAAATTTTCAGCTAACAAGACATCTAAGAATCACTCCTTGGTGAGCGATAATTAAAGTTCTCGTTAAGAGCAGTTGAAGATCGATATTTCATAAGTAGCTAACGTGTTACAGAATCCCGCTACAGGTTGGAAACGGAAATTTAACGTTTGCAGTGTGATCAATTCGTTCAATCGGGTATACGAGAACGATGCAAACATCAACTTGAGATGGCGCCAGGCATGCGCGAGGTGCAGGTGGGGGTACGCGGCGACTGGTGGCAATTTTGGGGCCGCTTGTGGTGTAGTGGTTAAACTATGCGCCTCCCAACCACGCGTACCGGGCTTGATTCCCGACAGGGTTACCCCCGGATTTCTGCTTGCGGGAATCGTACTGGACGATGCCGCCGGTCTGTGGGTTTTTCCCGGGGATCTCCCGTTTCTCCTGGTCTTTGTATTCCGGCGTTCCTCCATACGCTCCTATCTCCACCCTCATTGGCTCTCAATACCTCGATGTAAAGAGCTGCCCAAATCTCTCCACTCACTTTGATTGAAACATACTGTGTACACAGCTGCATATTGTTCATGCTTAAGTAAGTGCTTTTTAAATAAACCTCGGAAAAGAAATCACTGCCCGTTAACTGCGCACACTGGCAAGCAAGCTCCAAGTTCTCCCTACCAGGCACAGATAAAACGTATCATTTTAGACGTTGTAACGAGCAAATTTTTCGTTAGGAGCTGAATAGCATCAGCGCAAATCTCTGTAATTTGTCGGGGTCAATAATAATGCGTTTTTGATCGTAATTATTGCCAGCAAGTTTTCGTGAGCCTACAGAACAGTCTCAACAACGAATCATGTCTCCAACACGCAAGAAACCTAACTTATTTACGATATAGAGCCTATCATTAAAGCAATTTCCCGTTCAGCGTCCTATAACTGGAAGGGTTTAGTAGGCAGCGAATTAAGTAAAATGCTTCACAGTTTTGACTTTGTACTGCATGGGCCATATTTACATTTATGTCGAATAAAATTTTTTTTTTGCTTTATACACATTACAATAAGAATACACAACATAATAAAACATTTAATTTTCTAACAGTTTAACTTTTTCGTGAGACTGATACATGAATAAAGTCTTCAGACCCTTGTTTCGTGGGATTCTATAAATATAGGAAAAATTTACATCTCAAGTAGGGCTTCAAAAAGTGATCTATTACCAATAATAATACGTACTCCAAATGTGCAGGAAAATAGGTTCACTCCCCCGTCACCTCCGCAAAGCGCGAGACGTAGAAAGACATATCGCATGCATGATTGTTTGCCGTTGCAATGGGCGTTTTTTTATGTTCACGACTGCACGAATTTTAACAATCCGCATCGACTGATCTCACTCGATGCGTGGTTTAAAAATATACGCACAAGCCAATTGTAGTGCGCACTGAAAACAATTACTAATCGGACATTTATAATTTCGGAATGCACGCCACAATTACCAGCGTAGTGTTATTTTAACCAGCGTGGTGTAGAAACAGGGCGATCGTGGGTAGGAATAAAACCCGGAAGGGTTACCCGTAAGGGGTAACAACAACTTTCAAGGTGAAGCTCGTAAGTGCTCAACGTCTTTGAAGGGCGAAGTGAATATAGGGAAGGCAGAGGCGGGAGAACGGTAGTACTCCGAGAAAATCACCTGTTAAATACAACGTCTACCATGTTTTCCGTATTTGGAAATCCGGGGGTGAACCCGTTGAGTGAACTATCTACAGATACTTGTACACAGCTGGAGAAGGCACAAAATTTTTAGACTTGGCTGTTAACCAAATGGTTTTCTATGGGCATTCCGTTTCCTCGCCTTTGCATTCTGCCACTGCTCCATCTTCGCCTTACTGGCTCTCAAGACCTCGCTGTTAAGTGCCGACAAAAACTTACAGTACAACATTGAGAGAAACGTTTTTCCAGCTAACTAAAAAATTGTTTGTATAGGGCCAAAAATATATTTAGTTGCCCCAAAAAATATTTTTTTGCGTTTACAAATCTTGAAAAGCATTCAAATTAATTTTTTTTCGTCATCTAGCAAAGTACGCGTTTAAATAAACAAAACTTCTTTGTAGGGAATTTAGACAGCCAACGAAATAATTAGTTGAATCAATTGTATAGGTACATTTGTTTGGTTACGCATTTTATTGCCTTTTTTTTTAATGCAGCTCAAGAGCTTGTTTGTATTTGTTGTGACAGTTAGGATAATAACAGTGTTTGTTAGTGTAATCATTGGTGCTAATAATAGTATAGAAATCCTAATGAAACCATTTAAACTTTAAACTGGAAAGTAAATCTATAAAACTTGAATCATATATTTACGTACCTTGTCCAGTATTTAAACTGCTTATATTAAAAAACATTAAGAGTACATCGGTAGTCACTTTGGCTGAAGTTGTGTGGGTGCAAGCGATGTGTGTTCGAATCTCGGTGGGGCTTACAGTTTTTTATATTATCGGGAACTGTTTAATGTACGTAGGGCCAAACAAATCTTCAGTTGCACCAACCAAATATTAGTTTGTGGCAAACCAAATAAGGACCACAAGATAATTGGTTTTCAACAACAGAATATTTAATTTGTTTGATTAAACGAATATTTTTTTCTCGATGAACACGTTTAGTTTGCTATTAGCATCTTGTGAGAAAAACGTTTTCGCATTTCGCTGGACCAGTATTGCATGTCTGTGGTTAGCGTGCGGACAGTTAAGACGCATGAGGTAACATTGTCAGCAAAACGTTCAACGCAAAACGAAGCCATAGTATTTCAAACATAAGTAGAAACAGCAACTTTTCGCAAAAATATACTGCTTCTTTTAATCAACAGAACAAACAATCCGACTTCTGTGAATGATGCAACTAAGATATATTGCAAATTTTAAAGAAGGAAAATCAGAAACAAGACTTACATTCGTAAACAGTAGGCCAATGAGAAACGTGTCCTTACTTTGAAAGTAAATTTTTGCAAGACATCGAAGATCTCTCATTCATATTCAATAAAACTTCGCAGACAAAAATCGTAACTTTCAAGATAAATAGTTTTTCCAACAAACCGTATTAACAAACATTCCTTATTTTATCCCTTATTAAAACGCAAGATATATTAATTTTTTTTTACAAAATACTGGACAAAATAATATCGCATTTTCATTAAATGTATGGAACATCAACTTTGGGCTTCGACTTATACGTGGGGTTTATTTTGAAGATAATCGTTTAGTACACGTGCCCGTAACGACGTTCTTAAAACCTCAACTACTAGTACAGTGAACGAAATACAGGAAACTGCTAAATAAAAATATATACCGGGTGCGCTCAAACAAGTGATAATAAACTCCAAAGTGTGATATATGAGTACAAATTGAGCATATTTCATAAAGGAACAAATTGTCTAAAGTCCATAGTTAACCAGCTAATAGCGGTGACAATGTGCAGGGGCAGGTATGCAACTGTGAATACTTGGAGTTGTAACCATCCTGTGCGCAGTTCTGGGCGCTTGATAAAACAGCTCACTACCGCATGTAACTACAGTCTCAATGGTGCTAAGTATCTCCGGTTCCTGAGAACGTGTTACTGTAATACTTGGAGGATGTTCCTTTAGGTGCTCATGAAGTGATATGTGGTTGCAGCAGGATGGGACTTCACCTCATTTCGCCATTTATGTTCACCGGCATATCGACGTATACCCCCTGAACCGGTTGATACGTAGGTAGGGGAGGCCCCACAGCATGGCCGCCACGCTCACCCGACGTCACACCACCTAACTTCTGGCGGCGAGGCCACATGTATGTCACACCACTTGACGCAAGGTATGGGCTCATGACGCGGATACGGAGAGCAGTTTGACACCATAATTGTGACGTCGGAAACCTTTTCAATGTGCATCGCAACATGCTTCATCACTGCACTCTCTGTGTGGTTAACGGTGACTGGCACTTTGAACAGACACTGTGGGCTCCATGCCTTCTGCCTTAATGTGTAAATAAATTGTCATTCCATTGCACTGCCCATTGCTGAATTACTGTGTTTGCATATCCCCCCCCCCTCACATTGCCACTGCCATTATTGTGGGTCAACTATGGACGAAAGACAATTTGTTCCTTAATGAAATATGCTCAATTTGCGATCATCTACAGCACTCTGGTGTTATTATCATTTGTTCGATTACACCCGGTAGATACGGTGCCAGGCTGAGAATATCTCCTTAAAATGTGGCTACGTTTGATGTATGTTAATACGTAAGACAACTATCTACGTGAAAATGGAAACCTATTACTCACATGTAGAGTGAAAAAACTAATGAAAGAGTAAATTTATTAACTGTTGAAACTTTTTACTTCGTACAGTGGCAGTTATTTTATCTACACCATAAAACTCAGGCGTCACTGATGCGATGTTTCACAATTAAGTATAGTAACGTTCTTAAACTATGAATTTCCACTCTCTCTTCTTTATGTTCCGTGTTACTTAAAATAACATATTAATTGAATATAACATCCCATAGAAAGGAAACTACAAAAAATTTAAACATTCCAGAAGTAGACCACGAGTTACTGGGACTAAATTGTAATAAATCAAATTTTTTTTAGCGAATTTCTTCAAAAATATTTATAAATGTGAGAACAGTTTACAAAGATGTATTTTCATTTATAAGAGGTGGGAAGAGAGTTGAGTCATTTAAGGTAACTTTGTGCAAAACAAGAGTATTTTTATGCTACAAATTATAGCTTAAAATAACGCATTTACACTGCAGGCTTTACAGTATAATACATTTTGGAAAATAGCACGAAAAATAAATTTTAGTTGTGTTATTTAATATTCTTATGGGAAATACACTTTTTCGGATGGTATGTATTAACTCAATTATCTGCTAACTAGTATTTGACGACCAGTGGTACAGGATACTTTAGATACCCGAGTGAATTGAATGTATTTTTTTCGGGTCCCACAGAGAAGATAATTATTTTCAGGCTTTTCTCCGACTCATACAAGCAAAGACAAACTAAGTTTAGAAAATTGCACTAAAGGGACAACGCCCTGAATCTACGTCCGCTCTGTTCAATCATATTTGGCATGATAACTATTTATTAAAAGGTATAACAAACACACCTATTTTCTTTCTGTTTTGTTCATATTAATTAAAAATGAGAAATTATGACTAATAAAATTAATTGTAAAGTCTAATTTAACAAATATCAACTTAATAATGATAACATAAGTATAAAAGTATATTTAGAAAACAAGCAAAGACATTATAAATCTGAATTAGTGAGAATTTCACTGCTTAAATCAGTTAAGAACACCTGACTTATTCAATAGTTAATTTAGTCAAATTAATTAATGAATAAGTGAAAAATTCCAGTTTTGATTTACATATTGATTAGACTGCATATTTCACTGATTCGTCTATCATTTCATTCCTTGTTTTTTCAGTGGTTTGTTTTTTACTGATGGATCATTTAAATAAACCATTTGTACCAAATGATAAAACAACGCATAAACTAATATATCCCATATGATATAAATAGTTTCTGATGTGAGTTTCATGTTTTAAACACTATTTTGAAAGCTGACGCGAAAATTCACTCTTTCATTTCGTTTTTACGTCGTTCATATCGTTTTTACGTAATCGTAGTAGCGTTTTGTTTAAGGGTTTAAACTGCATTAAATGTAGTGAAGTGAGGAGTCATCCGTACTATTTGTTTAAACAATCGAAATGTTACGATATCAATGACAGAGTGGCCGACTTATAGTCGGAGGGTCGAGAGATCGCGCCCCGGTTCCTCAGCGGCTGATTTTCAGTTCGCATGTCGCACACATGCACTCTGAATTTGTCATCAAGTTGGTCTAATTGAGCTCGACACATGGCAAAATATACTCACACTGTCAAATGTCAAACGTCACTCACGCTATATCCAACGGCAAATGTATCGGCCAATAAAGTCAAAAAAGTGAACTTTAAAATTTTTTTTAAGGTAATCGCCTAGTAGCTAGATGCTCTGGGTTCAATTCCTCTGCACCACAGGTAATTTTTATTTTTTTTAATTACGTTAAATTACACAATATACGCAGTTATTTTCGAAAATATGCTTATTTTTTGTAATAATTTTATTAAATCCAATGTTAAAAATATTTAATTCGTCGTAAGTAGTTATCTGCTGTCACTTATTCTATCAGTGAAATAGTTTCACTGAAACAATCACTGCTTTTCCACTGGTTCCAAGTTGAGCCATTTTCACTTATTCTAGTAGTTGAATTTCACTGCCAATCAGTGGTTTTACACTAACTCGAATATAGAGTGCACGTCATAGTGCAACATTTCCGTTCAAATGTGTGACGATACCAGGGATAAACTGTACTACGTGACGGCACTCGCACGGGCGATGGAAGTGTTTCGCGGGGAAGCGATCTGCGCTTAACGAAGGGCTAGGAAGGGCGGTGAGAGGAGAGAGCGGCATTGTATTGTGGGGTGTACCTGTGTATCTGGCCCCTCGCCGATGGCGATCTCTCTCCACCCGGGCGCGGCACAACGTCAGAGAGCACTAACAATGCATGGGGGCCCCCGCGGGCTTCCGACTGGCTCGATTAAGCTCCGGGCCGACCGCCAATTAGCCCCGATTTCCTGTGCCCAGTTCCCACGTGACACGCCCAAACAGCCGCTGCCGCTGCGCCGCCGGCCCAGCGTCACCCCCTCCACCCCCGGTCTAACTGTTTGCCGACCCCGCTCCGGGGAAAGGTTGTTCTCTGCATAGAAGGAGAGAGGAGAGGCTCGGACATCTCTTAACATCCGGGTCTTGAGTGAGTGAGTGAAGAGGCTTGGGCGGCTCTCAACATCCGGGTCTTGAGAGCCGATGAGGGTGAAGCGAGGTGAGTATGAAGTGGCCCCAAAATGCAAGGATGGAGGAAGAGAGTGATCCCCGAGGAGACTCGCCAACCAGTGGCATCGACTAGCGCGAGAACCACATCAGAAAATTCAGGGAGCGAACACAGCTGGGAATAGAACCCGGCTCGCCTTGGTACGAGGCAAGATGTCTGACCACTCCACCGCCGTGGCCCCGTATAAAGAGGAGAACAGTTTGCAAGACGTAATATTTTTTTAATACCATAAATAAGGCATAGGAAGTTTAAAGTCATTTTGAGGTAACTTTGTGCTAATTCAGGGTAACAAAGGCCACCTTGATGTGTTATTGAATGTTAACTAACTTATAAAGAACACTAAAGTGTGAAAGTAATATTTGAGCATTTATATGAAATTAAAACAGGCATGTGGTTCAAAATTGGTCCCAGCTGTTAAAAAGTAATCCCAGATGACTGCAGATATTTTGGTAAATAACACGAAGACTAAGCTTTAGTTGTTTTTATTACTTTTTCTTGTGTGAAATACAATATTGCAGATGGCTGGCACTCTAAAGCAAGCATTGGTTAAATCAACTTTAAAAAAAAATCACTGCTCATAACCACATATGTACTACAGTACGCACTAGCATGCGGGCTCCCAGTAAAAGTTGGCAGTGAATTAAAAAAGAATAGTTCCACACTTCAGACTGAGTCTAATTCTACGGCTATTTAAGTAAAAAGTTCATTGTTTTATTCTCACAATAGCATGAATTTGCAACTTATTGATACATTAACTTTCCTGAAATAATTTCCTTTTGAATGAGGCTTGAATAAAATAAGACTGTCAGTTATCTTGCATATGGCGGAAGGATACAAACATTTTAGAAAAAAGATATAAGCAGGGCTTTCTAAAGTGTTCAATTAACCGTAAACAGCATACACGTGCTTACATCCCGCCCTAAGACGAAATTCAAAATTAATTTGCCTTGAGCAAATACAATATGAAATACCTCAGAAACAAAAACCCAACAGTAATGTTGAAGTAATATCCCATTTCTGTTTTATGTTGCAGTGAATATGCCTTTAATACTTTCAGACCCATCTTTAATTTTCGTCTTCAGGTTGCACAAACAAGAAATTTTTGTTTAGTGCCATACTTAAGTCAACACAACTCTTGTTTAGTTGTCACAACCAATGATGTGTGAACTTTGTGTTCGACAATAGTAATATGAACCATTCACATCTTGGAACAGTAGTACAGTTAACCATGATTTGTTTATGTGGAAGATCATTGGACATTGAGACTCGCAGTGTACAGTAACGGCCAAAAAATATCCTTCCTGTGCGTTATGTAAACAGTTCTGTATACTGGGTCTGAATGGGTTAAAATAAGACTGGTATAAGGGTTAGAGGCTATTCTCGGTTAATTGAGCGCTTTAGAAAGCCCTGCTTAAGATGTACATACTTGTATGCACTTTGTGTACTCTTCCTCAAAAATGTATAATTAACACTGCCACGGGCCTCATTACTTTATTTGTCCGTCAGTCAAGTAAAGTTGGGAAATTATTAGAAATGTATATGCTTGTAATTTACAAATTTGCTAATTTTTAATCTTTTTAGTAAGTAAAAACTTCAAAAGTTAAATTTAATATTTATATAGTTACAGATGTGTTCACAACACCTTTACTGTAATGCAACATTAATACATGGAAGTTTTGGCTCTCCGTCGTCACCAGCTTAACTGGGCGCAGGCCAGTCAATGTGCTCGTCATAACATATGCAGGAAGGGACAGTGACATTTTTCAGTGGTTTACTTAAAAGGTGTTCAATTTACCGTGAACAGCCTTTTCCTGTACGGAAACGACAATGTAACGTTTGCAAAGGTCATCCATCCCGACACAATGACTTCCTGACTAACATTAACACACAATTGAAATGAATGTGGTCTCGTTCAGTCGGGCATACGACTACGATGCGAGGACGCTCTTTATTTGGCGCCACGCATGCGCAAGGCGTGGTTGGGGGCCCACTTTGACTGGCCGTAATTTTGGGCTGCGGCCAAAATTTGGCGGCATATCTCTCGACTCCGAAGTGCTAGCTCGTTTATTTTGGGTGCCAAACGAAAGATATTATCAATATGTGCTGGTTTAAGCCGTGGAAGCCAAATATCCATGTCGTTAAAAGCTCTGTAGACGGAGCAATTTCGGAAGCCCTGCTTAAGGCACACTTGTATGCACATTACGTATTGAGCAGTGTCTTGGGCCTGGTTACTTTATCCACGTGTCAGTCGAGTGGAAATATGAAATGGTTAGGAAAGTAAATATTTTACAAATTTTGCTAACTCTTACACTTTTATGCATGAAAAAAAACTTCAAGCAAAATATATTATTTTAGTCCCCCCAAATGTCAACTAACATTTAATTCAACGGTAGAACGTGCCACTACTTTCCCTCCGTCATTGTCAACTTAACAACTGTTGTCAACTTAACAGTTGACAACAGCTTACCAGTCAGTGTGCTCGTTTAAATATACGCAGGTAGGGACAGTGGCATTTTTCAAAGGATGATTTCAAAAGTGCTGGAATAACCGTGAGCAGACTATGCTTTCATTTAATTATGTTATCCCAAACAAAATGTTACCATCTAAATCAGATGTATTAATGTGAAACCATTGGCCTGACGCCACACCCCCAACTTTAATTTTTTGTGTGAGGGGGTATTACCTTGAGACGACCACTTTAAAATTTATATTTAGTGTTTACAGCTCATGGCTTAGGCCAAGTATTTTGTTATCTAAACCAAAACATTAGAAGGGCATTTTAAAGCTAGCACAATAGTATTAACAGTGTCATTCAGAATAATTCCCTTCATATTGTTTTTATATAAATGGCATTAAACGAACATAAGAAGTTTATAAAAGATCATTACACGGGGAGTGATAGAAATACGGGGGAGGCGTAATTACTGCGAGAAAAAATTGAAGAAGAAGGATTATAAAATAATTTTGAAGATTAAATTACAATGTTAACCCAATGCCTAACACCATATCACCTGCGTATATAGGTTTTATATAAATAATCAATTGAAATGCATATTTCTGAAGGCGGCGGTTACGTCGTTCAAGAGCATATAGAGAGGGCTTGGGTCTCAAAAGTTTGAGAATCACTGATTAAGAATATCGCAAATAGAAATAATTTAAAAGGAAATACCTGCATTCCCATATGAAAACATTATTGTATACCCGTTTAACAGATGAGTTAAATATTTTTATTAACTTTGCACAGTGGTAACATAATGGAAGGCAGTACAAATTAAAAAAAGAAAAATTTGAAGCAGTTTTTTACTTTAGGGTAATCTGAAAAATCTTATTTGACTATGGCCTTATCTAGCCTACGGGCCAGGCGGTGTCACTTGCTTTCTAAAACCAATAAGTAAAATAGCATTTCTAACTGCCATAAATATACTTTTCTTTAACTATTTCCGGGATTGCTGCATACATAGTTCATTCCACTTGCAATAAACCATTCTACCAATTTAATTGACGAGTTTTAAATAGAGTCTGTAGTATCCTTGAAAATTTTAGAAATGGAGAGATGAGAAAACAAAATAGAGTACAAATGTGTATAAAAGACTCTATAATAAAAAATACACAACAGAAACAGCTTATTGTGTATTCTCATATATAAATAATGAGCGAAGGAATATTGCTGAAAGAAATTATGCAATGGCAACCAACGAGAAGGAGGAATTGGTTGGGGGGGGGGATCCGAAATAAATTGAAACCGGAAATACAAAACGGGGTTGTTAGAATAGATTTAAAATCAGAGCAATGGAAAGGGAAGTGTAAAGGTAAATTAGGCATCCGAAGTTTTCCAATGCCCTTTTAAGGAAGCATCGAGAACATTCGAAACTGGTTTTAAGCATGTGGAGCAATAAACGGAAAGTATTGTTTCAATATATAATATGTGCTAGAACTTCTCAGATCACCTTTTTCAAATCTCCTGCTAGTTATGGCTACGTAGGTTTAAAGGAAAATATTAGCTGACGTTTTTAAAAGCAGCACTTGCAGCGGATCTTGAAACGATTGCTACATAGTTATGTCGTTTTAAATGTAAACGTTTTTAATAAGTGTCGCCTGAAATTTGGTTCTTTCGGTTTGATTCGTATGAAAGTACGAAACAGCGTAAAAACAACGTAATTATATTTCTGCCAACTTGGCAGTGTCACAAATCAGCTAATCTGAAAAAGTAATAAGTCCGATGATTGTGGTATTTTATACTGTGCAATGGATTGGTATACAATATGCAATAATCATAAGCTTAGTGTTTTCGAAGATTTTCAACAACAGTCCACTGCAGCCACGTAACTGAAACCTTCAAACACAAACTTGGTTAGTTTGTCAACAATTTGGCGCCACTTACACATCTCTATATTGCATATAGCGGATAGAAATAAAGTTAGTAATCAGGGAAAGACTTTTCAGACATCATGTAAAATTATCGATGAGATGTTGGGTCTACGCAGATCTAATTGTTGAAGGCGGGTTACTTCGCGATTTACCACTGCTTCCAGTTCGTGACGTCAGGCCATCCATCTCCGCCAGGGACTTAGCTACTTACTCGGCCGTACTCGTGAAAAAATGGGGGGNTACTGAGTTTGAACAACTGATGGTTGGTTGCAGAAATGTTAAGGGGATACTGGACCCCTTTCCGATTACGCTTGGCTCCGAACCAATTGGAGCAAAACTTCCGTCCCAGATTCTGAGTTTCTGAGTCTTGAATTGCATTAAAATAACTGAAATAAAAGGGAAATCAGTACCAGGCGTGTTTCTCTAAAATATATTTAATAGTGATTCATTAATCATCGAGGACATCCTTATGACATGTAGGCCAGCCAAAAATATATTGATAGAACTGCTGCACTTTTGCGTCATGGAGCATGTACAGTAGTTCTAGAATTTCCACACATCCTCAAGCTTCTTTCTCTATATATGGCATTTTCCAGCAGGATAGACTGTATTTGTGTGTAGAGAGAGAGAAATCATATCCTTCCGTGTGTTGTGCATATGGAACGTACTTTTGAAATTCCATTGATGTGGCCCATGGCCACTAGTACACCCATTGCAGCAATTGCATGTGAGAAGTGCATGATCTTTGAAGGTTCTAGGCTTGGTTTACGATCCTTAGGTATGCTCCTTTCTGTAGATTCTGCAGACAATTTTGATTTCTTAAAGTAGAATGGTCACCAGCTTTGGAAATATATGATTGTTTTAGAATTTTCAATGAATATAATTGGAAAAGCCAGCCTGAAAAAAATGTAGCATAATCTACAGTATTTGTATTCCTTGATTCTACGCACTAGGTCTGTCCGTTTTATTCTTCTTTTCATCATGGGAAAATTTTTATCACAAGACAAAAAACTATGCTTCCAGACAGGATTGTAGATATTAAGCTTTGTAAATGAATATCCTGCTCGTTCTTTGTCTCGAAACTGCGAAATTTTGTCAAAATCACCACTTGTTCCTTTACTGATATCACAGTGTAACATTTTGGTCTTCATCTGGATCTTGTACTTCCTTTCGGTAGTGAAACTCCATAAATCACTAGCTTAAGGTGTTTCTGTTTCTTACAAGTTTAGCATTATGTCTATAGCAATTAAACAATTTGGAGGTATAATGTGGTTTCTCTCTAGCAGCTAGAATTACCTTCGTAGATGCTCAATAAATTGACAACTCATTTTGACATTTTTAGTGACATATGGGATGTCTCAAATAAGCGATTTAATTGATAATGTGAAAATTATTTGCGTTGTCCCTATATTCATATATATTTTCGCCACAGTTTCAATGAACCTTTTGAATATTCGTATATTCGTTAGTTTAAAAATGAATGACTCACCAGTGAGTAATTGAATTGTCTGAGAAAAGTAAACTTTCTTGGATTGAGACAAATATTCACCGTGAGATATCTACTCTAAACCCTCAATTGAGACTAAATATTTAATTGTTTTGCTCTTTGTGAACGCTTGCTGTGCTGGAAGTGTCCTCCGCACTCGCAAAATATTTTGCTTATATTGTGCGATCACTTACAATAACAGTCTATTGCTAAATACCACTACATTCACTGATACTCTTGTTCTTAAATGTATCAGATCGATGGAAGCTATTTTCATACAGCTTATTTCCTCGAAATGGGACGACACCAAGAGGTTAGTCTTGGCAAGAGTGTGTTAATAAACTTCCTATAGCAAAAATCTTCACCAAGAGCTTCATATTTGTGTTCCTTATATCCCTGATAGCTACTAAAAATGTAACGAAAAACCAATCTTAAACTAATGTTCCAGCTCAGTTCACGATAAACGTCCATGCCTGATAAAATATTAACTGTGCGGAAAGGTTTACAGGGGGAGTAAGTTTATCGTAAGCAAGCTAATGCTAAACTTAAAATGCAAAGAAAATATTTAATTTGGAATGATCTCTACATACATGTTAATATATTATCTTTTAATGGTATCATTTCCTAACATAAAAATATCAGTATTGTTAACGTGAACACTCAAAAAATTAAGTGTTATAATATGTTATATGAAATAGTACATTTTTGGGGAATATTAAGATGTTAACAATGTTAAGTCTAGAGGACGTATTATTTCCGACGCAGAAGAGCGCTGCCAGTTTATAATAGTAGTCGTGGCATGAACATCGCTTTAATTTCTTCTTGTCCTATTCTGTAGTAAGTATTAAGATCATTTGTTTGTCACTAAAAGCTCAAACGACATTGATCATGCCTACGGTTAGCTCAAACATGTAACACGTCTCTTACCGGCAACGTTCAAATTGTTTATATTTTTCCTCTCTGGGATTACGGTGGTAAAGTTTCATCTGAATTTGGAGAAGATCACTACCATACGTTTTCTCGCTAGACATATCTACAACAGTGGTACTGAAAAAAGTTATACATTTCATTCGAAACCGTAGTGATATTATAAAATTGGTGAATGTTTCTGAAAATGTCGTTCTACTTCATTTCCAGAAAAATATACTCTAGTACCAGATATCAGACTTAAAGAGATGAGGCAATGCTGAGGAAGAAGCCAGAGTTCCCCGTACCCCTTCCGCGTGTGGCACAGCGGATATCGTGCTAAATGGTAGGCAAGAGAATTACGACCGGCGTTGTTGGCAGTCCCTGCTCGGCACGCCTTTTACACATGCAACCCGCAGAGCTTCCTGGCCCTGCAGGCTGTCTTCCCAGGCCGGGCGCCATGCTGAGCCTAAAAGGGAAAGAATGTTGGGGGCGGGAAGAGGAAGAAGCAAATAGAATAAAAGTTCAGCTCTTTCAGAGTATACTTGGCAAGAGTCAATAAACGCTCAGCGTGTTTTCACACCATAAACAAGCACAGAGGGCACGAACAGTCCTGCAGCGTAGAGGAGGAATGATAACACCGAGTGCCAAAACTTTTTGTGCCGCCCCGCGTGGGGTAGAGGAAACCAAAATATCGGACGGCGGAAGGAGTGTCCGTAGTGCGTATAATAATGAAAAGTCACCATTCAGTCACAAGAACTTATATTTTATCACAACAAAATAATTTCAAATACTCGTCTAAGATACTTAATTTTAACAGTTAAATAAAATTCAGTATCTAGTCACCGAGTTCAATTTTTGTGTAAGGCAAATAAATTCATTTGTTGGAGATCCGCTAAAATCTGAGTTATTATGGAGTTTCCACAAACCCTTGGTAATTCATAGTGGCAAAGAGTTTCTTCGGATCTTCTAACTATTTGTTGAGAGTATGACTAACTTGCGTTTATCTTAATTGATCATAATTACACCCACTGTTCATATACAGTTTATACCCTCCACAATTTCTAGGCAAATATTTTTAAGACTGGAATGATTTGCATTTTTGAGACAAGACACTAGTATTTTATCTTTTGATTGGTTTTTTATGTTTGCAGGTTAACGTAAACCCCGAGATACCTGTCCCTATAAAATTAGAATAAGGTCAAGTTGTAAAAGTTATTTATACATTTTACGGCGGACTGCAAGGACCTGAAGGGCCCTCGTAAACAGTGAGGTACAGAAATGCCCCAACTTCTTTAACAGTATTAGTATTTCTATTCGGAAATGTTTACTTACAATAACAGTATGCTAAATAATTTTTTTATTTAATATGGAATGTCAAAACACAAATGTGACACCGGTTTAACAAATGCCACGACCATTTTTTTCTCAGTCAGTCTTTAGTTAATTATTTTACCACATTAATCTCAAGTATTTGTTCTGTTTTGATAACACAGAGATAACAAGCCTAAGTTCAGCATTTTTAGTGAAGCAGACATCAACCATTTCCCAGCAGTATTAGTTCGAATGAAAGAGAAAAAATTATATTTATATTACTTCTTTTTCATGTAATTGTTAATTACAAGTATATTTTCTTGGGCTCTGCCTTCCAAATACCATAGCCTCGTGATTAAAAATACGCAGAATTGCTTTACTTCCAAACAGTTTCAGCAGAACCAAATACAGGGACTGTGCAGTAAACACGTCGACATGTAATATACATACAGTAGTCATACTGTAGACACTGACAAGGTGACAAGTTCCGATATTTTTCAGCCGAATGTAATTGGGGCTAATGACCAGGGAATAAAGTTTCCTCATTACAATAGGATTGAAACTCTTGGCCCGACATCACGTTGTGAGTGAACTAATTTAAAAATAATTTATAAAATAATGTACTGACTTTGATATACTATACATATTCAAAACTTTTAGAATTAAAACGTTTGCCGGAAATAGGACACACATAATTACAAGAAGTAAAAACATCTGAAATTGAGAAACGTATATTATGTGCTCCACGAAAAATGTACATTGGAAATGTGCTGCGGAGGTTGTGGGCAGGGCTTAACGTCTCGTCAAAAGCAATGTCATTAGAGACGGTTGTACAGAGACGCCGGAACGTGTAAAGAATTGGCAATGGCCTGTAGTAAGGAACAATCCCAGAATTCATCTGGAGTGACTTCGAGAAAATTACGAAAAACCGATATCAGGATGACTAGACCCGGAATCGAACCCGGGTCCTCCCGGACGCGATGTCAGTTGTTTATGGTCGTGCCACCTCGCTCTGTTACGGGTTACGCCTGCCTGGTGCTTGAACTGCGTTGGAGAGTGTTTGAAATCCTGTTTTTTGACGAAACTATTAAACGTGTCTCCAGTTTGTTTACCTACGTAAAGACACCATCTCCCAGACGAGCAAGGAATAATAATTTGATGTTGCCACGCATGCTGTGAATAATAATTTGGAGCCCTCCAATATATTTAAAAACGGATTTTCTGACTGTCGTATCTTAAAACATACTAGTACACGAGCCAAACTACGATAGGTGCCTGTATTGAACTTCGTTACAGGTTTTTCATCAATAAAATTATATGGTCACCTTAGAAAGTCGCATAGGTACACGAAGCACTACAGAACACTGCACGCCATTTCAGAACCAAGCGCCTAACGTTGATAACGCTCTCGTAGTGCGTGCCAGTGTAACAATTATAGCTCCCCCGCTTCTACGCTAAAAAAGGAGTAAAACGATGCAGACAGGCGGGACCCTTAATAATGTGCTGTGGCGATCCGGTAATTATCAGCCGCATGCGAGGTTTGCGGAAAATTTTCTGCGTCACTTGTCGTCGTGGAGTAGTTGATAGTGCAGAGTTGTCGCTGGTGGTCACCTCACGCCGAGTGTGGCCACTGCTTCTCCAGGAGAGGTCAGTACACAGGTCAGGGGTCATAATCGGTAAAACTCATTCTTGGTTAAAGACACTCACTACGGTCATCTTTTTCATAACGACAGGTATAGTTCATTCCAGGCTGCTTCCAAATTTTCTGAAGCCGTACAAAAAAATTCTGCTTTTAGGCTATTCCTCAGCACTCTGCAAACCGAAATTAACTTAAAAAAGGGGCAACGCGCCGCGTTGGTGAGAGCTTAGTTTAATAATATTTTTAATTAAAACTATTTTTTACTAGGCATTACTAGCACACATATTTTCTCTTTTTATTCGTATTAGTTGTACATGAGTTACTATCGTTTGGACATAAAATATAAGTAAAATTTTAATTTTACCAAAAAAAATAATATTTTTATTTTTACAGAAGTACAAAACGCATGTAATTCATTAATTATTTATAAAGCAACAAAAACCGTCACACATGGGTTGGTTTGTGGAAGGTTTGATAAAAATAACTGTGACGATACTGTGAACAGACTATAAAGCGACGGTTACACGTATAGGTTGTTCACAGTTAACTGAGCACTTTAGAAACTCCTACTTAGGATCTACTTCTCTGATTACATTGTATCCTTCCACCATACGTAAATTAAACATTACCATGGGCCTGATCACTTTATTCATTAATATATTTCAAGTAAAACTGTAAAATTGTAAAAAATGTAAATGTTTTAGGAATTTGCTAAGTCTTAGATTTAAATCAGTTTAAGAAAAATAAAGACAATAAAATAATTTTAGTATTCACAAATGTTTAGCTAACATTTTTTACTCAACGCTAAGAAATGGAACTACTTTCCCTTCGTCGTTACCAACTTAACTGGGCGTATGCCACACATTGCACTGGTTAGAACATATGCATGTAGGAGCAGTGACATTTTTCAAAGGTTGATTTAAAAAAGTGCCTACTTTACCATGAACAGCCTTTAATTGTCTTTATGTAGTATTCTGTTAGCCATCTATTTTTGGCTGTGTATGCGTTGACGCATAGGTTTGGCAACGCTGCTTTCCTCTCCTGAAATCAACGATAAACTTTTTCAATTATATATACATTTTCTTTTCCGTTTATTACAGTTTTGTGTCACATATTACGTTAAAATAGTACATTTAAAATCGTCAATATTATTCGTTTTTAATATATTTACGAACAAGATTTTAAAAATAAATATGCTTCTCTGTGCGTTGCAAGTTTTCATATTGTGCTAGTTCATTTTGAGCCCCACGAGATAGAAGCACTATGCCCGTGGCCGTATCTGTCGTCTGCATCGTGGTTACCTTACAGTCAATCGATAGTTCACTACTAGCGAAACAATAAAAAATAATTTTCAAATGATTCCACACACCATACATTTGTGGGTAAATATAATATACTCTATCAAATTTTCCTCCTAGTGTTGGGCGATAACAGTATTTATATAAAAACTATATATTGTTACAGAATATGATACCGCAGTGGCGAAACAACGCCTGCATTTTAGGAAGAGGCGCGCTTTTATGCGCACTAATACATAAAATTTTAATAAAACCTAAATTACATGCTCCATAAAATTAAGGATGAATATACTTGTTTGTGAGTTAAATATTTATCCTTAATTTTATGCAGCATGTGACTTAGGTTTTGATTGCACCAAAATCATATTTATTAGCGCGCA
>NQII01000696.1:494119-506353 GCA_002778355.1 Clitarchus hookeri
ATATATATATATATATATATATATATATATATATATATATAATTGTCCTAGTGTGGTCTACCATTCGCCTTGAAAACTAATATATTGAATTTCCAAAACATCATCTCTCTCGCTCTCTCTCTTCTCTTTTTCTCTATCTCTCTCTTTATATATATGTACATATATATTTATTTATAAATACATATAGTGTTCGGTAATTCAATACATTATTTAAAGGTATGGTAGCCCACACCAGGAAGATCATTTTTTAGATCGGAACGTGTGGTCGGAAACGTTCCCCTAATATTCTACAGGCGCCGAATGCACCGCACATATTTTGAACTTGGCGCGCGTGGCTCAGGCCCTTGCAACAAACGGACAGCTCTGGTAACAACTTGCTGCATTAACAAACGTATGTGGGTGTGTTTCATGGAGGTTTACTAACACACAAATGTGACGCTCCGTTACAGCAAGTGTTCGAAGTGACAACGTCCCACCTCTGTGCAGGCAGCATAGCGAAGTGCCATGTTCTGACGCGCTCGGTCGAAAATCCCCGGCATGCGTAGCGCTTTCTGACAGGCGGCAAGTGTATGGGATGTCAGTTCCTCCAACGTGATGAGGGGCGTGACGTACACTACGCTCTTGATATGACCCCACAGGAAAACGTCTAATGGTGTCAAGTCCGGCGATCGTGTGACCCATGAAATGGGACCTCTAGGCCCAACCCACCGTTCACCGTAGGTGCTAGTTAAAAGCTTCCGTACGGCAAATAAGAAATGGGCAGGAGCACCGTCATACTGTAACCACATTTGCTGTCGGACATCAAGAGGCACATCTTCTAACATATAGCGAAGTGTATTAATTTAAGTGCTGTAGCTGAATGCACAAGCCAATCAGCTGATTCTGTGCATTCCTCGTCCATATATTCACGTGAAACTGTTCTTGACGTGGAAAGTCTGCCGCACTAATCTCCTGCAGTTTTTGTGGGTGGTAGGGGAGTACTTGTTGATTTTGAAGAACTGTCCAAACACTCCAGTTGCTAACGCCCGATGTGTTGGCTATTGTGCTGGTACTGACGGGTGGCTGGTCTGCTGCCTGCTCGAGCACGTCTTCTTCAATACTAGGGGTGCGAACTCTCCTTCGCGCACCAGCGTTTGCTCTCTTGGTGAGCACTGAGCCTGTTTCATTCAAACGCCGAAAAACACTCACAAAGAATAGCGTGTTTGGTTGACGCATGTCCGTGTATCGCCCACGGTTACAACTCGCCGCCACAGCAGCACTGCCTTGCGCCTCGCCATAAGCGATTACCACACTCCAAACAGTGAGAACTGAGCAACTGCTAATCAGTGCCAGATAAATAATTAATATAGTGGTTGAATTTCACTGATTTATTTGTGATTTCCCACTGAATGTCAAAAGTTCCACCGCTTTAAATCAATAGTTCCCAGTTAATTTGCTTGTTTCGCCAGTGAACATTAGCTTATCAACTGACTTTCAGTGAATGTCACTTCACTGATTGATATCACTGACTCGGACTTACAGTGTATGTCCGCATGCTCAGTAAACGTGTGCCTATGCTGCACATCAACCAGCACCAAGTGAGATGGCAGGCTATTCGCTGCAGTGACAAACACTGCCGCACGTCCGCCGTCTTAGATGACGTCATGGCCGTCCGTTCGCTGCAAGAGCCCGTGTCACGCGCGCGCCTAGTTTTAAACGTGCGTGGTGCGTTCGGCGCCTGCAGTACAGTAGGGAAACGTTCCCGACCACAAGTTCCTCTATAAAAATTGATCATCCTGCTTTGGCCAACCATACGTTAAAATTAATGTATTAAATTCTGTATTTGTCAAAGTTTTTATGTAGGAATGAATGTTTGTTCTCTATACAATTCTAAACCGCTTGACGGGTCTGGACCAAATTTGACAGAATGGCCTGCAGTACCAAACTGAAAATATTGTGTAAGCCTGAATTGAATCCAGCCCGCCAGTGAGCTGAAAATAAATTTAATGAGGTCGTGTATTTCTCAGTGTATTTTAACATTCGGGCAACGCCAAATAGTTATGCTATAGTCGCGCCGGCCTAAGAACGAACTTGGCGCTGCCTATCCAAGTGAAAGAGAGAGACAGTGCGACTTGCAAAACACCAAACCTGCCCAACACAGTTAGCTGGAAAGCGGGCAAACGAGTCCACAGTGACGCCACATGCGGCATTAACATTTCAAGCAGTGTCGTTTCCATAGAGCTGTTTAGAGATTGTAAATACATAATGGCCGAAGACGATACGGGGGTAAATGTAAAGTGTTGCGGTCCTCAAAGCAGAGTTTTGGTAACTCGCGTGCGTTAGTATTTAGAATTCAAGAATAACAATCCATACATACATTTCCTTCTTTAATACATTAAATAAATCATCATTGTCATTACTATCGCTCGTCGTGTCATATAACTTTTTGCACTTATGTAGTTACTATCAATGATATAATTCGATGGTTGAAATGACACTTATAATTATTTTTTAAATCTTATATTTTGTAATATCACGTGCTTATTATAGTGTAAATGGTTGTTTATATCTACTATATTCATTGTATTCGTGTTTTTCATGTCAACGTTCCGTCACTGGCATGCTACAAAACAGTGCATGGTTTGCATTTTACAGTTAGTACGTTATTCATAAAAAAAACCAGTAAATAACCCCAGTCGGAACGAGTTTCAAGCTAAAAGTTAATAGTGTTCTGTTCAGAGCTGAGGACAAGTTGTTAGTCTGGAATGCAGGCCAATTACAGTAAATAGAGAGGATGGGAAGGGGGTAGCTTCAAAGAGTAGGTTGGCTGTATGTGCCTCGTTAAACATGGCAACAGCGCTTGTGCGTCTAGGAACTGCAGGTACTACCTCCCACCCGTCCAGTTGTTTCCTTTCACAGAGAGAAGAGGCCCAACATTGCAGAGCTGCCAAGTCCTAAGTTACAGTGGCGCTACTATAGTAGTTAACAACACAGAAGCGGAAGGGCCGCTTAAACCCTCAACTACAGCCGCGTCACTAGCCAGCAACATGTCGTGACGTCGTTAGTCAATCAGCGCCTGGTAAAACTAGTTTGCCAGTTGGAAGCCCCAGCCAATAGAGAAAGTTTCGCCAACTTACAGTCATGGCCAATCGTGCTCAAGGCTCGATTCAGAGCCACGAACAGCCTATCAGCGAGTGGGTGCGCGCAGACCAGAGGTACCAGCACGCCATTTCACTTCTATATACTTGATTTTTCTGTGCTGGAGGCTTGGCGTTGCCTCTGGGGACAGCGAAGTAGGAGGGCGAGACCATAATTCCTCGCCTTCAGAGGGACGCAGGGGCCACCTTCTTGGACGCCTTTCAAGTATCGGACAATGGCGACTGTGATTTATCGCAGTCTGTGTCCGGGCTCTCCTGGCCCGCTGGTCCAGCTATAACTTTCACTAAATTATGCCCTACGTTTGTTTCTAAACCGAGATACCTCTGCAGCTTATAGATCGTTCGCGGTTAATTGAGCACTTTTGAAATCAACCATTGAAAAATGCCACCGGTCCTTATCTGAATATATTTTAACATGCACACTTGCTGATATGCGCCCAGTACAATTAGTAACGACCGCGGGAAAGTAGTTTCACGTAGTAACGTCGAATGAAAAATATTTGGTCAACATTTCTGAATACTGAAACGACTTATTTTCCTTTATGTTTTTTTAATGTGTACAAGTGTAACAACAAGCACATTTATAAAAGCAACACATTTGTAATAATGTCACAGTTTCACTACACCAACGAATGAATAAAGTGATCAAGCCAATTGCAATGTTAATTTTACACATGACGGAAGGAAACACATTGTGAAATAAGTATATCTGAAGTAGAGCTTTCAATTGTACTCGGTTTGCTGCGAATAGCCTTTTCCTAGATATAACTTGCTTTATATTAGTTCAGTACTTTTGAAATAAGGTTGAAAAAACTTTTGACACTTTATCACATAAAAAATTTGTACGTTGTTACATTTTTAAAAATATTATATTTTTTTAATTTAGAGCAAATAAAACTGGTATATTTAAATTTTATGACAATTAGAGTATCAGTTGGCATATTTGGATCGTGTGTACGTTTCTAACAACTTGGCAGCGTTCTTGGTTTCACGTGCGATTAGGAGCTTATTAAACATTAAACATATTTATTAATGCAAGAGACGGTACGGAATTGACAAAATAATAAACTAAGTAGTACTTTTTTTGTAGTACTTTTTAATTGGATCAATTAAACAGTGAACCTGCAATTTTTATTTATGTGAGTACATTTAAATATCAGTCCCGTAACTTGAGAATTTTGCACTTCCCACTCTGTAAAATATCTCATTATAATATATAATTCGACGTGTTTCAGGCAGTTATTTTCAATAACGCAAATTAATGGCTGTGAATTTTTTCCTACATAGGTAATTTTAATGAAGAGTACTAACGTGGAAACGTTACGGCTGGTATGTGATCTCGGAGTGCTGTCGTTTTCTCGTCCACATTGCTACGAATCACGTAAACGCGAACAAGTCAAGTAACCTGCAACGATGCGTTGGTATCCAGGCCAGGGGAAGAATGCAATACACACTGCAGCAATTACAGTTTGTCGACGAGAGCGCCGAAGCGCCAGCGGGTCTTCCCCCTCGGCGACGTAGCAATCAGGACAATTACGAACCCAACAAACTATCTAACGCTTGGCAACATTTTGTACGGACTCTGTCTGTGGACCCACGCCGAGTAGAACAACCCTCAAGATGCAGCTTCAACTTGGCGGGCCGTTCGTCGCTTCCCGCCATTACATTCTGCCTGCAGCAATGTCACATTCATGTTAGTCATATATTGTATTAATATATTCTATTTGAGTGACTAAACAATATCTTGGTTCTCCCTCACCAACAGATTTTAACTATCATTTGTAGAAATATATTAAATTCTGGTGCACTTTTTTATTTTACTTTATTAGTTAAGATAAACCTTCTGTTTGTAAAAAATACATCAATTAAACCACATGCTTCGTGTGTCATATCTGTGTTGCTCTTCAGTTGTGGCAGGCATTGGCGAGGACCGTGTGAGCCTGTCGACTAGTAGGACGCAATCCTTAAGGCTGTTGTCTGGTTAAGAATTTGGTATAGGGAAACACATGTTAATGAAATTCAGTTTTTGAAGCCAATTTTGAAGTTATAAACTTGAAATAAAAACCTAAGTATAGGAAATGATACTCTCGAGCTCTCTATAGAGATAAATATAACAATGTGTTTTTCAGTATTTCTTTTTTTTAATTATGAATTTTTCTGACTTTTCCAGGAAACAGGCTATTCTTTAATGTTACAAATAACTTCGATAGCAAAGAAGCACATACATTTCTGCTCAAAAAAAATCCCTTGTGGTATTTATTTATCTTTGACAGGAACGCCAAAAACAGGAATTTCATTGAAAATGTATAAACCTATACCAAATTCTCAACCAAGCAACAGCCTTAACGGAAATACTTTTCTGCAGTAGACATAAAAATAGTCATGGGTGTATTGAAGATATCTGAAGGTTAAATAACTCTCGCAGGTTGGTGCCTGTACAATTTACTACCGCGTTCAGTAAGTTCGTGGACTGACTGGCGCCGCGAATGTAGGCCGCCACATACCACTGACTTCACTAGGTACTTCACCATAGGGCGAGGAAGAGCTGATCTCATCCATCTTATCATCGGACGGAACGGGGTCCTAGCAAACAACGCGCGAGGCAGGGATTCGGGCACCATCTCGGGAAGGGAATTCAGGAGAGACAGATTGGCAACAGTGGAGTGCCTCTCAAGACATCCGCCGGATCTGGAACCGTCGTGGGAGCTCCCCCACCCTGCTTCAAAACCTCCCGGGCAAGCCAAGTTTGCAGATGACTTTCGGTACACAAATACGCGCGCGCGCACGCACACAACGGTGCGACATGCGGCGGGGCTCTGATACGAGCTAATTCGTTCCGCTGTCTCCCCCCTCGCGTTAAACAAGCTGGCCTGGGAAATTAGCTTGAGAGCCCTCTTGCAAGCGCGCCCGCCCCGCTTGAGCGCTGCGGTAAAGCGAGAGCCTTTTCCCCGGCCTTTTGCGAATTGCCCCCACCGCTATCACCCGACTCTTTTCTTTACAGAAACAACCTTCCTCAATACTTTTCCCTGTTTTCGCTCTACTTTACGCTTTCCTAGTTTCATTCCACTATTTCAGATATTAATTTTACAAAACATCATATTAACTTTACACCTGTCTTCACTATGGCTTATAAACTCATGTAGAGTTGAATTAGAGACACCTACCGTGTTTGCGAACTGCCGCTGTAGTCACCCCGTCAATTATAACAGCGCCCAACAACGCATGAATAGGATATCGTCAGACTTTACGCTGACCGCCTGAGTAACAGTTGAGCCTAGAATGGGGAAGAAACAAGATCTTAGCGCTTTTCATCGTGGTCAGATCTCGGAGACAGACGTATGAGAAGAATAATTTCTGAAGTCGTGCAAGCACTGGGATTTCTACGGGCTACCGTGTCGTAAGTGTGGCCTGAGTACACGTATTCGGGTAAAACCACCGCCACCCAGGACAACTTCCGTGGTGTACAATATATTGATGAGAGGAGCCGCCGCCGGCTAGCTCGGTTGGTAACTGCGGATAGACAGGCCACAGTGTAGCAGATCACTCGCCAATTCTATATTGGATCACAACGACCTGTGAGCAGCCATACCAAACAGAACCACCTACTCGCTATGGGGTACAGAAGCCAGGCCATCTCTTCTTACCGCATGTCACAAGGCTAAAATATTTACCTGGGCACGGGTACACTACCATTGGACCCTCTACGCGAGTTAATAGGTGGCCTGGACGGATGAGCCGAGGTACATGTTGGTACAAACCGATGGATGGATGGTACGAATGCGTCGCCAAGCATTTGAAGCAATGTATCCATCGTGTCAGCAGGATACAGTTCGGGCTGGTGGTGGTATCCTAACATAGAGACTGTTAATGTGAGATGAAATGGGTACACTGGTACACGTGCTATCGTCCCTCACCGGCGAACGATACAGAGAACTGCTGGCAGATCATGTGCGCCCACTTCGGTGCCTACAGCAACCTGCAGAAGACCTTTACCCATAGCAATACAATGAACCGACCCACCGCTCCCGAATTGTGACCGAGTGGCTGAAGACCACTCCACTGACGCGAGGCTGCTTGCCTGGTCCCCGAGGTCACCCGGCCTAAATCCTTTTAATCCTGTCAAATCCATCTTGGATGCTGTCGAAAGGGATGAACTTACCATGTATACTGCTCCAATTGACCTCCGTGCATTCTGAGAGGTTTTGAAGCGGTCATGGATCAATATACGGGTCCCGTACGCTTCCAACGACTTGTGGAGTCTATGCCACACCGCTTCTACAACGTCATAAGGGCGAAAGGTTCTACTACATGCTAATACCTCTCAATAAAATGTGTGCTGTCTTGCCCAGTAGAATCGGAGAATATGTTTTACGAATGGAGCATCTGCCAAATTGACAAATGACCTATACACTAGCATTAACATATCCTGTGAAATATGGCCTTTAATACAGTATGTCAAAATCCGAATTTTCTATACCTATGAAGATTAAAATAAAAGTGAAGGAAGGTAACTGGAGTCTCTTCCGTAACAGTAATACATTTATATTTTTCACACATGCGTTTTCTCAGAAAAGTATATTGATTTTATTGCATGCCATGGCATTTTCGTGTCTTTCTTACTCTTAAAAAGTGTTGGTCCCATCCACATACCATATTTTGATCTGAAGTGATAACCATTATTGCCCATGAGACAGGAAAGTCGAATCTCTGATACTACAAGGCAGACTCCCTGCATTAATTCGAGTTCAAGAGTATCGATTTTGTTACCACTTCAGAATCTAATTGATTCCGAGGACTTTAACTCGTATTTTTTATGTGAGCTGCCATACGACGGGAAAACCTAAAAAAAAAAAATTAACATATGCATTAAGCCATGTAACTTTAAATTTTATAAGACCGTGTTTTGTTCCTAAATTGTGATTTCTTTCAAGTAAGGCCTACAACAACCTATTCTGTAACAAATATCGCCAATTATGTTGTTGCAATTTCCTCAAAATTCAGTGGGCTAAATCAAGTACGTTATGAGGTGGCGGTCTTAATTAAATTAAAGAGTTCATTTTCTTACAATAACTAAAAACAAAGTTATATCGACCCAAATACGCAAAATAAATTAGTATCACTTGCTGTTTACAATTAATAAATTCTATCAATACAATTTACAAATACCTCAAAGAAATTAGTGTAATTAAATAATTAAAAATTATTCCCAAGAGCCAGTGTATCAACAACCTATTCAATTAATTTTATAGATTATATGTCCTTATTTGAGAGTTCCAATATTTACAATAAAATCTGCATTACATTTTCTTTCAGTCCCACCTCAGTTTAGTCTATGTCCCACCAGTCCGCTATGTTATATAGTTCTCCGAGCGCCCTCACACACGGTGGCCTTCACTCCTCGGGTTCCATGCCCTCTCGTCCATTTACACCACGAACAAACACATCATCCGCCATCGTCTCGCAATCTCCCATCATCGTCCATTCCTCACTGACTTGACTTCGCCCTGCACACACCCAGATGGCCTCCGCGAAAGACTTCCGACAGTCGAACTGAGGGTTGTATTTATAGGGTCGTAGGCCATCGTCCAGAAATTGCTCTAAATCCCGAAATACGCCGAGGGTCCTAGTTCCTGGAATATTCTTGTGCAACCTCTACACTCGTCGGTTTCGCCAGCAGGGTGGTGGAGGAGGAACTGTGATGCCAGCCAGGTCTCGTTGCCGTTAATCATTCCCGGCTGCTCTGGGAAGGGCGTGGGGGAAAGGCCACGAGACACCGAGCGAGTTAGACTTGAAGGGGGAGAGTTGAGGTGGGTCACCCCGCACAGAGCCAGACCGCATAATGGAAGCTCGCGGCAGGTGCGATCTACAGTGCGTAACAGTGCTCCCTCCTGAATTCTGTTTGTCCCGAACAGACTCTAACATCTGGACCATCATATAGCACCAGTCGTTCTATGTGTACGACTTTAGACTTTTCTTTCAAGCAGTCGTGGTGACCGATATGGAAGAAAATTTCACTTACTCGCTTCAAAATTTGGTGAGAGCCTTCCGAAAATCCTTGGCAATGAGATGTGTTACCCCGAAAGTGTTTTATTTCATACAACCACACGAGCCATCCTTCCTTGAAGGCATAGTCTGCAACTCTCGGACCACATAGAGTGTTCCTCTTGATGCTAGTAGACACTGGGAAATGCTCGTTTCCTGCCCCTTTGCTGTCTTCCTTTTCCCGAAAACTTATATGTGCAGCTTCTTCTGTAAACTAGGCTTCTCTCGTTTTCTCGCCTACGTTAATTGTGGGTGTCTTCTTACATGGTCAGACTTCAGTATCCTTGTTCTTCTGACCACCATATAGCGATCTTTCTTAGTATCCTCAGATAGGATCTTACCAGTAGTTTCGATGGGACTGTGACTTGGATAGGTATTACTGTGGCTGTCATTTACAATTGTTCGTGCAGCTGTCCCTTGGCCGTTTCCTCGATTAGTAGTCTCGGGTGGCACTCCTGGACATTAGTCTCATAAATGTCCCTCCTTTCCATAGTTCCAATATTCTCGGCGCCTCCGTCGTCGAGGGACAGGTGTCGCAGCCACTACGGAGTTCAAAACTTCCCCATATCGCCGTCTCCAATCTTCTTAACCAGCTCTTGGTTGTGCTCGCGTCTGGATGCCGGGTCCAGCAGTTCTTTGCAGGAACTGGATTCTGAAGTGTCCTGTCCGGCCACACCCCCAACATTCCCGACCCTTAAGTGGACCAAAACTGGGTTCCATAGCACAGACTCTAGCAGCAAGGTTTTTCATTGTGGTCTCCAATTTCCTCAAAACGTCCAGGATGCTATCTCCTTTGCCGTCATTGCGCAGGATAGCTGCCTGTACTGCATGTCGGAACGTCACCTTCTGCTTTGCTGAATCCACCTCCAATGTTTGGGCCAGGGCATCATGCATGCTATGTGGCGATACCAGTAATACAGCTCAGCACACTTCCGCATCGGTAATAGCATCCATGGAAAAGTCGATTGCGATAACATCCCGAGCCTCCTCAGAGCACTTCTTCAGAGACAGGCGTGACAGCCTCACGATGTCATGCCACAGCTCCCGCAGTTGTTCTCCTGGTCGCTGGATGTGGCTTCGCAGTTGGGCATGTTGGGATTGTCTCAGATATCGGTCGTCGAATCACAGCTCCAAGACCGAAACCAATGTCGAGTACTCCAGTCGATGTCGTTCTGGCAGGGACTGCAGTGTGCTTAGTGCAGGTACCTTCAGTACAGCCGCCAGGTAGTACGCCCTTTGCTGTTCAGTTCAGCCATTCAGGATGACAACGATCTCGAACTGGTACCGGTGTTCACGCAATCGTAGGGGTCGGGCTTTGTTGTGACGCCTTTACCCACCCCTCGCTGAGGCGTACTCACATTGTAGAACTGCTGGACCTCATTTGCTACATCTGTATAAGTGTCGACTACAACCATCTCCTCGATGCCTACCTTCGTCAATTTGGTGAGGGTCAATCTCAGGTCCTCAGCCACTGCCAGTTTTCTGCCCTGCTGCTGCAGGAATTCCTGCCATTCTTTCTTGAGGGCGCTTACTTCCTGTTTTACTTCCTGCTAAACACTGTCCACTCTCTCACTGACACAGTCCATTCTTTCATTATACTGACCATTATATCGCTCACACTGTCAATTTTCTTGTCCACACAGTTTATTTTATTGTTCACTAATTTGCTTACACCTTCTATCTTTATGTCCAAATTATCATTCACACTGTATATTCTCCTGTTCACCACTTCGCTAGCACTGTCTATTTTCATATCCAGTTTGTAAATTACCTCGCTAACACAGTCTCTTTTCGTATTTACGAGTTCACTAAAACTATTTATTTGGCTATTTACGTTTTCATTATCACTATCTAAAATACGATTTATTTTACAATTTACATTTTCATTGAACTATCTAAAACACTAGATATTTAGACCTTTAACTTCGGTTACACAGACCTTCGATCAGAGCACGAAGTATTTTCATTTCCGCCGACATTGTTCTAGTTAGCATTCACAAATTTATAACTAATTCATGGGCCTATTACAACAACAAAGATAATATTTTCTAAAATTAACCTACTAGTTAATATTCTACTGCCATCTTAATTTCAATTTTTTCTTCATAACTGAAATGCCTCCATCTCAGTTCTGACACCAGTATTACAATTTCCGCAAAAGTTAGTGCGCTAAACCAGGTTCGTTAAGGGATGTAGGTCATAATAAAATAAAATAGTTTTTATAGTTCCGTAGTTTTATTTACGATAACTTAAAACAAAATTACCTCGACCCAAATTCTCACAATAAATTGGTATCACTTGCTGTTTACAATTAATGAATCAAATTAAAACAATTTACAAATACCTCAAAGAAATTAGTGTAATTAAATAATTAAACATTAGTCCCAATATACAGTGAATCGAAACCTATTCAATTATTTTTTTTAGATTATATGTCCATATTTCAGAGTTCCAATATTTACAATAAAATCCGTATTGCATATTCATTCAGTTCCACCTTAGTTATGTCCATGTCCTACCAGTCAGCAATGTTCTAGAGTTCTCCGAGCGCCCTCACACACAGTAGCCTTCACTCATCACGTTCCACGCCCTCTCGTCCATTCACACCACGAACACCTCGTCCGCCATCGTCTCGCAATCTCCCGTCGTCCACCCCTCATCACACTTGACTTCCCTACGCACACAACCAGATGGCCTCCGCCAAAGACTGCCGACAGTTTTTTTTTTTTTTTCCTAACCTACTTTAAAACTATGTGTTATTGGGGCCCGCGGTAGGTACGAGGGATTAATGCGTCTCAAGGTAGAACCTCATACGCTTAAAGGATAGGGAATTTCATGCAAAGGAGGCGTGCATCTTGGCTAAGAGGGATATTTGGCAGCCATGGCCGAGTTTAGGCCATGGACTACATCCCTAAGGGGGCGTATAGCAAGCTATAGTTAAAGAAGGGAGAGGGGAAAAAACCCGCATAGACACGGTAAAAACCCTCTCGACAGAAAAGAAGTTTCAAACTTATCATGCATTAAAAAATGCATAAGGAGACAGCAGGTTTGGTAA
>NQII01000696.1:510223-530100 GCA_002778355.1 Clitarchus hookeri
GGGGGGGGGGGAGAGGTTAAAGAAAGGGTGGCGATGTGTGCGGTTGGAAGCGACGGGGCGAGGAGCTGCCGGGTCAACCTTTAAAGCTGTCAATTCGAGTCGGCATCCCCCCCGCGGTCTGGGACTAACGAAGAGTCGCGGGGACTCTGATTTAACTCTACAAGCGCCAGCTAGGGGAAATGGAGCTGATGGCGCAAGCAAACGCGCGAGAGGAAGGCACCAGTTGAAATAGCGTACATAACGACTCAGAAATTTACGCCGTCACTCCGTTACGACAGCGTTTCAGACTATAGCGCCGCCAGGGGTTCGGCTTCACTTCTTGTTAAATACGATTCCGTAGTGAAACATTTCAAGACTCCGGGTATTCCCCTATGAATTTCTGGTGTTTCTTTTTTAAGGCGTGTTGCGATTAAATCCTGCAGGTCGGGATGGGGTGTTTCAGAAGAATTCGGCTAAGCAAAGAGATGAAGAATTCTGGTACCTTGTGTTCAGCTCAAGTGATTTCAAAACGTATTTTTCTTCCAAGCATGCTGGTATAAATTCTGGCTGACAAAGCGACCTTACACCACCAACCGTTTCAAAAATACGAAAATGTGGTTAAACCTTCCAATGTTCCAAGAATTGATTTTTGTTACAACACAAGACTTATAATGCAGAACCTGCCGCAAAATATCTGAATTAAGGAAAAATTCGTGGAAATATTTTAACGGAATGACATACTGAAATGAATGATATTCGCTTTCACACAAACTATAAGAAAGGCCTTTCTATAATCAAGGCCGCACTAACATGACGATACGCTCAACTAAAAAAATATAAATAAAAAGATACTTAATTACACCTACCTTGAGTATGATGAGAACAGCTGATATGGTATTAGGATTTACCTCGAGAAAGTAATCTGAGGTTAGAGTAAATAAAGTACCATGCTTCAGATAATAACTTCATGAGTGTATGCGTAACTTATTTAACAGATATATGTTGTTCCCATACCGCAGAGAGAAGGGCAGGTAACATTATTTACAAAATTTTTAATGTCAGCCCATTAATAATCTGGTTTTTATGACACTGAAATTAGAGACTAACACGAAATACCCTGAATTTCAAATTCAGAGAAACATAAACTTGCTTTTCAGCCATGATAGTTCTTTTGTTTAATGTTGTTACACTTTATGAATACCCATCAGACTAAGCATATAATATAAGCACAGGAATCCCCATTGAAAAGGTGCTAATGTTTCAAACCTTGCTAATAAGTTAAAGGATAATACTCATAAAGCTACAAAATGCAACTTCATAATTGTAGTTGATGCATAACTGACGCATGTTTGAAGTTGTATGTAGTTTATAGTCGATACGACAGCGTTGGTTTGAATTCATGTTTTATACTAATTGTGCTATAAAATTAAGGTAAGATAAGTTATGTCTGTTATACGAATAAACAAAATTGAAAAAAACTTTGCATGCGGATATGTAAAATTGTGAAGTATTTATAAAGGTGATGCAAAAGATTTATTGCAATAGTATTGTTACTAGAATATGCAGGTACCATAATAAGAGCTAATTTTAATAAAAGAAAACCTTAAACTAATTACCGATACTCGTCACTATTTAAAGACTACCCTGCAAATACGCATATGGATGTGTTTTCCGTTTTCCTTGGTTTAAATTCTTTTTATTTAAATTGGCCGATCTACCTTCATGTATTAATTTCAGTGATTAATATGTGGCATCTAGTTTTGTGGACGACCGCAATGTTAATAAAGAAGTTCCTGAACAATTAGAAAGATAAAGAAAAAAAAAGCCTTAATGCTTCATTAAAAAAAAAATTTCTTGACTCAGTAAAATGTATAGTATAAACGATTTTTAACGCATGTTGGCGGATAGATGTCAATAGTTATGTCGATGTTTTTTATCAGAGAATTAATTAAAAGATAGCAAAGAAATCCCGAAATAGGCGATGTTCTTCAAATACTGAAATATGGTAGTGACTGACACTCTACGGGTCACTCAAAATGTATTCGTTTTCTGTAATAAATATCTCAACAGTATCAAAAAAAGAATATTTACCTCTTTTAACACGATATGATCATTTTAAAATCAATCGTTTTCATATTTCCGTATAAATTTCGACTGTAATAAAAAACCGCTGTTAGCATAGCGTTCAACTGATTTTGTCACGGAGAGTTATCCGAGTCAGAACAACTCGTAGATGTTTCTTGTTCTCGTATTTGCACTTCACTGTGGATGTTTGATATGATCATGTCACATGTGTAGATTGGAGCGGAGTGGGGATTTTGGCCGGCCCTTAACACCTATGCTATGTTTATTGATTCAACGATCACTTTCGGAGGACAAAGTCATAATTTTCATAACTGGCATAGGTAAACCAAAACCGGATACGCTAAGGTATCGCACGTTTTTAACGAGGGAGCAGGTTAAAAATGGTACACGCTCAAAAGTTGGGCATTATTCTAATTACGATTAACGAGTTGGTAGCCAAGTTTCTCAAAGTTCACTGGAATCATGGAATTCCAATCGCCTTGCCCTTTTATGTGCTTAATCATGCAGTTTAATAAACATACTATTTTTTTCCAGAACTGCCGTAATCTGACCAATAAAAGTAGCGCAAATCCGGTGGAGAAGAAAATTGATCCCAAAGAGAGAGGGAGGTTTTACTTGGAATTCACTTCTTTAACAGCAAAGAATACTAGCCCATGTATATGAAAAATTTTCAGACACCAGGTTTATCTAATCCGCGGTCAAAAAAGCACTTCTGAAAGCAGCTATAAAAAAATTCCCTGTCCATATCTACATTACCTTTAACGGACATCACTGACTGACGTGATCCACGTAAAGTTGGACGCAACGTAGAAAAAGTTGCTCTCTTTCTTAACATCGTATTAAAAAATGCGACTTTGAAATTTATCAACAACGAACTAGTCTAACTTAGTAATTGTTCTTTTTATGCAGACGAGTTGAAAAAATTATCATATTAATATAATATTTCCGTTGCCAACAATTTAATAGTTACACTTTGTCGCCGCAATAATAAAGCCACTGGATCCATAACAATGATAAATTTACTTATTGTGGAAGAATACAAAATATACAGGAAAAGAGATCCTGAGCAAGGCTTTTGAAAGTGCTAAATAAACAGTAAACAGTCTATGTATGGATAATTAGCCAGTTTCGCGAGGCAACAATTTCTAGTAGCTCCAAGTTAGAGGCCTGCGGTGATGCACCTGCCTCTCTTCCAGACGATACGGCTTCGATTACTGGCGTGGTCACACGTGATTTTAGCATGTGAGAAACATCTTTGACATTGCTTTCTGTTTGTATTTCCTTTTTTTCCCTGTCATCATTCCGTAGTTGCACCTTCTACTTCTCACTCCACCGCCATAGGTGTATGCTAACCACCTATATGTTAAAGAACCATACATCTCTCTCCACTTAACGTCGGTGTAGTTCACGGAATATGAAGAGCACTATGTATCCAGGCAACTACTGTGTCATGTTCATATGGCGAGAAAGCCTTTCTGAGTACAGCGTTGCTATAGAAAACGCAAAAATTATAGCTATATATTTAATGATACGACAATGTAGCGTGTTATTTTAACTTATTCTACAGCAAGTCATGTGTCACAACCAAGGGCATTGGTGCAAATATTTGAGATCACTTCGAGACTCCTCAACTTGTCGGGTTCTAGCTCACGAATTCGTACGTAATCAGTAAAAACAGATTTTATAAAGCGTTAGGAAGGCAAGGTTGGATGAGAAGCATCAAGAAAAAACAACATTTTGCTAGTAATTAGCAAGTAGGCTTACAAGTGCGGCTGGTTTCAAAGGGGAATATAGGTAGTTATTGTCACAGAGAGACCTCTGATTTGAAATTGTCCTCGTGGTTTACATCCCAGCCTTGAATATTAAGGTTCTCGCCTACTAGGTGCTTGAACTCTGTTGCAGTGTGTTTGAAACACACGTTTGTTTCCCATGGAACTATTAAACGCGGTTCCAATGTGCTGATTTACGAAAGAAAAACACATTTAAGACTAGGGATGTTGAGTACTTTCAAAAAGTTACGTACGTTAGAAACACCATTTCAGAGAACTCCAAAGCTGCTAAAAACGGCTTTACCGAAGTCCTGTGTCTCAAAATATACTCATCAGATACATACAAAATTACTCAAGGTCCCCGCACTGAACCATCGTACAGATTTTATACTAATAAAATAATAGGGTCACAGCTGAAATTTCCATAGGTACACGCAGTGTGACTATAACACTGCACGCAAGTTCAGAGCCTTGTTCTTAGCGGTGAAGACGCACCTGATGTGCGTGGCAGTGTCACCCTTATCGCTACCGCGCTGAGTCTCATCTGTGTGAGTGCTGAAGGACACAAGTGGTAACCAGGCGAGACCTGACCCTCCTCCCACACACCAGGTGGTCCGACACGCCGGGGACACTCCTCCAGCCGAGAGCACTGCGAGCAAACAGCAAATCCCCAGCTTTGTTGAGTTGTGCTGAAGAGGTCGGTTCCATCTGATCGCCGGTGGGCGGGGAAATGGAAGAAGGGTGGGTGGGGTGTTGGAGTTGTAAGATGCTGGGAGATCCGCGTGGACGGACTGTGACGGCCCCACGCCGTATCTAAGCTAAACGCATTCCGCGCGCGAGACTCCGCTGTGTTGGCCCGGGGATTCCGATCGCCGCCAAGTGGCTTACTGGCTTTACGGCCGAGTTGGCGGCCTCACGCCAACACAGCTGCATCACAAGGCTCGCTGAGGTGGAAGGGGGGCGGATAGATCATGTCTCTTTAGTGGGGGAGCAGGTAGCTAACTTCTCCCAACCCTCGTAGCTCCCTAGATCACTAGCAAGTTGCGTGACAACTAGGTGGGAGAAGCCGGGTCTATACATTTCCCCTCCCTAAATTACCGTTAAGGGAGATCAGGCTCCGCCATCTTGGATTTTCACTATTTATTAAATAATTTACATTTAAAAAAGTTTAACGAAATTTTACGCACGACATTATATAATTAATAATTTCTAAAGCTTTTTAAACTACTAAAACTCTACCACGTTTATTAATTTTTGACTAGTGACTACCGGCAAGAAATAAGTAATTTTTACTTGCGAGAAGTTACAGAAAAGATTCTGGCAACAATAGTTTAGCAATACATGTTTTATAGCATACGCAAAGCATTGACCTATGCCGTGTCGACGTCCGAATGATGCAAGTTACTACGAAAATACGGTAAATCCAAGATGACGGGACTGGTCCTCTTTAAGGACGGCAGAATGAGAGTATATGTGCATAAAAATGTTTTTAATCACTGAGATATATTTATATTTTGTATACGGTCGATGAATATTTATAATATAGTTCCCGCGCGCACACACATAAACACAATGTGTATGTGTGTATATATATATATATATATATATATATATATATATATATAACAAAGGATGTTTTTAAAATAGTTGCAGATATTTTGGGGTATGCAAGGGGCTGTCAAGACGAGTGTTTTGATGTAATAAACATGGTGTTGGAAATGCATACTGCACTCATTTCAAAAACACCCCGTGTGTGTGTACATACATATATATACATACACACACAGTCTCTGTGCCTCAAGCTAGCATGACCTACACGATAAAGGTTGGATTGCATTACGCGCACTAACTTCAGACTGTAAAACCTGATAAAATGATGTTTCAGCAGTCGATGTCTGCGTTTGCTAATACTGGAAGTGAGAGTTATGTAATGTTGCAAATGGTGAATAATAAAACTTTTTAAGTGTAGTGTAGGCAGTTGCTTTTCTTGCTAGGAATGGGTACAGTTTCTGAAGAGATGGTCTCGTGCAATCGACTCAAGACAACATGAAATGAACAAGTCTGTAATGATGATTACAGTCATTATATTCTCGGGCCACTGAAAGGCAAAGAGTACTTAATTTTATTTCTGTGCAAGATTTCGGTCTCTTTGTAGACATTGCATGCGATGTTTCTCTCATTTAGAAGATATGGCCTGCTTTTAAATTACGAGGCAAAATACAGTTTGAGTGTTTTTGGAGCACGTATGTAAAAGACGTATGTAAAATAAATAAGAAGATGAGATTTGCGTTAATTCACGTTAAGGTGCTGATTCACTGCCTTTTTTGTCCACCATTATGTGGGATAGAACCAACTGAATAAAGTTTAAAATCTATCTTCAAAACAAATTAACCAATTGCCGCCAAATTTTGCACACCATCAGTACTGTAGTAGGTCACATATACTTGTAAATTCTTTTAGTAGATCATACATATAAATTATGGTCATATAAATATATCTGTTTAGTATACTATGTTTTCCAAACCATTATATGTACTTATTTTAACCAAACACTGTACCAGGGTGACCAGCGAAGTCAATAAATTATTCGTAAATTTTGCCCGCCGCTTTAAATATTAATATTTTAATTTCATAGTACGGAAACTAACGAAACAAAATCTTCAGATTAAACAACCAAAAGTACTATTATAGACAGCATAAACCAAGTATTTATGGATAGGTGAGTTACTTATTTTCTAAATGGCTGCATAATTTGTTTACCATATAATATATACGGGATAACGTAAGCGAACTGAATTCAACCTGGCATGCTGGCTGTTTTTATTTTGTGCATTAAATACACAAGTTGATACCTTTTTAAGCGCGCCCAAGATGCTAAAATAATTTTAGTACATTGCATTTTTTTCTTTGTAATTTAAAATAATGGTCTGATAAAAGTATGAAACGTTATAATATAGTTCAATATAATTGTTCACTACAGCAAACACTCAAGCCGAAACCCATCGTTGAATTAAAACAACTTCTGACATTTTATCATTAGTCATCCACGTAGGTGAGTCGCAAGAGCCTGGAAAACAGACGTCCAATAGCAAACACGAAGCCTGTCAACTCAAATACACATATGGCGAATGCATAACGCAGCATTCAACGAGACAATTACCTGTTTGAAAATAATTAAAGATTTATTCTTCTAACTCATCTCAAGTTAAAATTATTATTTATTATTTTGCCTAGTGTTGAATATGTTTATAATAGTAAATGCAACCGTTTGGCTAATTTAATAACAGAAACAATATTTTAAAGATGTGGTTTTGTAATTGGCTCAGAATAGATGCAATTTGGCCCAGTTGCGGACGCAAGGGGGTAAGGCTACGGTAACTTGAGACCCTCCATTCGATCTTGATTATACGTTGATAAAATGCAATTATTCTTTAAACAAAGTACATTATTAATAGCGCAGCATTAATACATACATTCATTATAGTAACAGAAAATATAAAAAAAATATTTTGACATACTATCTACCAAGTACTAACATTTATATATAGCAACTCAGTGCTTACCGGTAAAGGCTGAAAAAAAGTGAGAACTTTTGAAAACAACTTTGAAAATGTCACTGCCCCTGCCAGCAAATATTTTAACGGGCGCACTGAGTAACATGTGCTCAGTAAAGTTGGTAAAGATGGCGGGAAAGTAGTTCCATATCTTAACGTCGAAAAAAGTGTTAGGTAACCATTAGTGATAACTTAAAAAACTCAAATTATTCCTTTTGCTTTCTGTTTTTTTTTAATGCACCGAAGTGTAAAACTGACAAGATTTGTAAAATATTAACTTTTGTAATTATTTCACTGTTTCACTTGACCGACGCATGAATAAAGTGATGCGATGTATGGCAAAGTTAACTTTACATAAGGCGGAATAAGATATAAGTATATCTTAAGGAGGGCTTTAGAAAGTGATCAGTTTACCGTGAACAGCCCATAAGCAAGTGACTTTATAACAATGCACAGTGCGCCATTCCTGGAAGTAGCCTCTGCTTCCTTAACACGTCCTTAAATCCACCACTGATTTGATCTAGCCTTCAGAATAGTGCAACATGGAGATGTCCCATTAAATTATTTATTAGCAAGGTCAAACCTTAAAATAAGAGGTTTTAGTGGCACATTTTATTTTGAGAAGCAATGGGTTGGTTTGAATCACATTTTGGGTGTTTACACTTTATTTTAAGCGTACTTTGGGAAATACGTTAAAAATAGCGTTAAAGTTGAGTAAAGGAAAAGTAACAAAGCCTCCATGTTTCGAGATGTTCAGATACGACGGAAAGTTGGAAAATGCCGCGTATTGTACGTTTTAGTAGCACGTTTGGTTACAAGTCTGCGGTGTTTGTGTGTGTTCTTGCTTATTTTCACATGGCTACGTCGTAATTACCTGCGAGACGCCGAGTGTAAATATTCAACGAGGATCTCGGGAAGTCTGCTCCAACGTGTTAAACCCTCTCGCGTAAACAAAGTGGTGGAAGCCTTCATAACCGCTTGTCTACCGCATACTGCTTGTTACAATTTATCCAGGGGAATAGCAGCAAGATAACTGGAGTGGCAAAACTAGACGGAAACTCAAGTCCCAGGGAGGATTCTAATTATTAGTTATAAAATCTAAAGATAGACACCATTTTTTTGGTAAAAAATTTCCTTTCTTATTTTCAAGGACTATTCACGGTAAAGTGAGCACTTCTGAAAGCCCTCTCATTTGGAATAATAATAACTAAATATACCCTATTTTAGCTTTAGCCATTAACTTTCGAGTGCTGTGGAATATACAAACTGTGTATAATTACCTACATAGCGATATTAACTTTAAAATGTGGTTAAAGGATAAAACATTATTGAAAGGAAAAAGTGAATAGGGCCCCAAAAGTGCTTACTTTACCGTGAACAACATATATTCAGCATTGGTGAACATAATATAAAGGTAAAGCTGTGGCCCAGATACATATTTTAATATCTGCAACCTAATAATGTTAAGACGTAATTTTGTACATATTTCTTACCTAATAAGAACATGTCTACGTGTACAGACACAAAGATGAATGATACTGGGGACCTTCAGGAAACCTGAATATCTGATATAAAATTAACACTCACTCTCAAAATATTGCAATCACCAAAATATTTCTACTGCGTCGAAATAAAGTTCTATATCAAAATCGCTATATATAAAAACTAACAATGGTATAGTTGATGTTTCACACAAGTAAAGGATATTTAGATCTTAAACAAATAAATTCAAGTAGGTACGTATCCGACAAGAAACGAGCCCCGTAAATGTCATACAGTCGTAAAAACTTATAAATAGAATACGTCTAACGAGGAAGGTTACTGTTTCTGAGGTTGTATGTGACTTCTCAGCATTTCCTTCATTTCAGTGAGAAACCGTACCAGAATATGAAGAGATCTTGGAATGACGACCATCTCACAAATACGTATCCTTATATTTAAAATTTATTGCTTAAATGTAATTTTGTTCCCGCATGTTTGCCATTTATAGAAGTTAATGACGACTATGTTCAGTGTGTGATCGGCCCTCAAGAACTCGTTGTTAAGAGCCGACAAAATTGCTCAACACATTCAGTGTGTGCATTTATTTTTAACAGTTTCAGAGATTCTACATATTTGCTGTGTTAAAAAAATTACAGAAACGGAGATTTGAAAAACTAACGGATGTTCTGTAGACAGACAGACATTGTCCTTTTATTTTTCTCACCACTGTGTCTTTTCTTGCAGTTAAAATGCTTGAAAGAGTTATTACAAATTTGATGTCAACTATCAAATTCTAGCAATATATTCATTATTTAATGTTGCATATAATTATATTGGCTGTGAATAAAAGTTGTTATACATAATATCATACATAACGTGCTAAAAATACTATAAAATAATGTTTCGATGCCTGAGTGCACCAGTACGTAAAATAATACAAATAAATATAATATTTTATGTGCACAATTAGAATTGCGCAGTGAAGTAGCTACATACGTGTTACTTGGAGCCATAAACCTCCTCTACCACTTCCTTCCACGTTTCACCGCTGCTTAAATTGAAAAAAGTAACTAATGATGCTTTGTGTGATAATTATTTTCCCAATAGCCATTATTTAATAATAGCCAGGACGATGCATTGACAATCCTGTTACCGATGTGTATGTTGCCTATGTCAGTGGCAAATGGTTAACAGATACCATTTTAGAAGCTGTAAAAAATGTTGGTTTGGATGCAGCTTTCCTCCGGGGACAAGGCTATGATGCTTCCATGCGTTAGTGAGTAAGTGAGTAAAGAGATTTCGGTTGCTATAAACAGCGAGGTCTTGAGAGCCGATGAAGGTGGTTAAGATGAGTGTGGAGCAGCGCTGGAATGAAAGGGTGGGGGAACGGGAGATCCCTGAGAAAACCCACCGATCAGAAACATCGTCCGGCACCATTCCCACATGCAAAAATCCGGGAGTGACCCGGCCGGGGATTGAACCTGGTTTGCCTTGCTGGGAGGTGAGCATGCTAACCGCGCAGCCACCGCGGCCCATGGTTCCATACGCGGCCAGTTCAATGGAGTACAAGTTCAAGTCAACAGTGTTCACTCCCTCGCACTGTATCTGCACTATAGCTCGCATAGCCTTAATTTAGCTGTAACAAATGCCTGTTCTGTTCCAGCAATCCGAAACTTTGTGGGTATTGTAGGCATCTGAACATTTTTTCACTACTATAAGTCCATTTAAAGGAAAGTTCCTAAATCAAATGCAGTTCGTCTGAAATAGTTTCCATCTTGGTGGATCGAGCATCTTGATACAATAATAATGATCTTCTTGTGACTTTTTGAACATGTCCTCGAGGGGCTTGATAATATTCATGAGTGGTCAAATGGCGTTGTAGCTACAAATGCACATCCTTTACTTTGTGCTGCAAAACAGCATTGTATCTCTTAACGTAGTTCATAAATGATTTCCTCTATGTCTTCCTCTAAGCAAATTCTTCAGACCGAAAACACTGATTTGGTAGCAACTATACAATCTGCTGTTTTATTAGAAGAGTCTATAAAGTACTTGCGAGGAAATTCACGTACTGAATCTCGGGATGTGGTTAACAAGGTTGAGATAAAAGCCAAGAATATTGGAGAGTTGACGCTGTTGTTCGAAGGCGGGCAGTAGGGCCCATGTACTTAGTCAACATTCCCTCGGAAATGGTTGAATCGGCCGAAGATTACTAGCGACCACCTATATAAATTCCTTTTGAGGACAATCTCGCAATGCAGCTCAAGGAGCGCCTTCTAGCTCACAAAAATTGTTAAATAATTTCATGTGTGTGCTTCCAAAACTTATACTGAAGAATCAATAAAGAGCTTGTTAATACATATGCCATATACGTATATTGCAGTGAGCAAGGAGCCATCAGTGAACTAAAAATGTGGTACCAATTTTTGCCTCAAAAGCACAGCTACCTCAAAATGCCTTGGACTCTTATGTCAAGTGCAGGTAAACTCAGTTATTGGCAGTGCAGACACATCTTCGTATACTAGCTTCATTGCCAGTAACAACATCAACCAATGAGCGATCGTTCTTTAGGCAGAAGCGCCTGAAGTTATACTTGCGTAACCCAATGGAAGAAAATCGTTTGAATGGTCTGGCACTTTTAATCATTCATCACGAATTTCATATAAAGTCAAGTGGCGTATTATAATAACTCTGCAAGAAACCACGTTGATCAAATTTTTTGTTATTTTTAATGAAACTTTCTGAACTGAACCAATGAAACACATTTCTATCAGAATGTGACTATTTTCTTCAATGAAAACTCAACGGAGTACCATCGTGTAGCTGTTTCGCTGTCAACTGAGCGCTCTTCGAAGCCCTGTTGAGTCTCGCCTTTCTGCTCACTGTGTTTCCTTCCACACAGCACATGCAGAAGCTAATACTGCCATTGAGTCGGTAACTAGTGTCCACGTGTCGATCAGACGACAATGTGAAAGTTCTATCTAAAAATTTAAACAGTATTTAAAGTAAGAGGTTAAAACATAGAATCACTTCTCCTAATTGGATGCCCGTGTTACTCTAAGAATTACAACAGATCCTAGCGAAAACATGTTTCTCAAGAGATTGTTTCGCAGGTTCTTGGTTAACCGTGAATCAGCTACAATCTGCGTATCTCAAGTCTTTGTTCCTTGCTTCGTAGTATAGTAAACAAAGCAGTAGTATTTCGGTGTTAAATAATACAGCTAATTGGTTGATCATAATTTAGTGTATCAAGGTAAAGAGCCAAAATAAACTTAAAGAATCATTGTTAAATGGCATATATACATCTTTATAATATGAAAGAACATGTATTAAAATCTTAACTTTTCTGGTTAGACGAGAAATATTCTATAATTTTGAGAAGTGTATTTAGTATTTCAATTTAATTTATTTAATATAAAACATAAAATACGATTTGAAAATACAGAGAAATGTCGATAATTTTATATAGTAAGATTAGTTTTATTGATGTCTTGATTTAAAAAATATGTACAATATACAAATTTGTGTTAATCACTATTACGTTTAAAAAATTGAGTAAATTATATTTTAATCACAAATATTTTAATAACGTTCATGACAAAATGCTAAAAATATGTCGTGATTTGAAAAAATGTATATAACCAAGAGAGCCTTTTGTTTAAGAATGAATTATTTGACACCCTTTAATTTATTAGGGGAGTGTTATTTCATACTGAGTCCAGTACAAATTTTTGCAATCGAAAACCCCTCCTCTTTTTCCTTCCCAATCGAAACATTCTTAGATACGTCACTCGAATTACAGCAGGCTAATGTTAACTGTGTACAATGAGTTACGTGATAGCTTAGGAATTCAAAATTTAAACTACACTTGTTAACATTTAAGTAATTGTTAGTTATCCCATACGTACTAAGTAATCAAAAAATTTAACTATGAAAGCCTACCAATAAATATTTAATGAAATAAACAGTTCACCATTTATATATAATTCCAAAGGTTAATTTAATTGTGTGTGTATCGTATCTGAATCATTGCGGATGCTTGTACAGGTGCAAACATTTTATTTTTGTTATGGCTGTACGAACACGTTGCATATTTCGTTAAAGAAACCACTTCTATATTCAAATTTCTTCAGAAAGCAGACAGAACACGCTTATTTAATTCACAATAGTTGCAGCTTTGCATGCTTAAAGTTGATGTTGAAATATTTATTCCGTCTTTCAAAAACCCTCTGAAAGAGGCACGCACACATAACCACAGTTAAAAAAAACCAATTTCAAATAACTTTGATTTCCAAAAAAATATAATTTTTGTAACAAACATTACCTAGATAAAATTTAGGCCTACTGTCGTTTGGAACTTAAAAAAAGGCCATGCAATAGGCCGAAGGAAAAAAAACATTACAGTACGTTTTGGTCAACTTTGTAAGACATTTGTCTTAGGTTCTCGAAATATTTTTATCTGTTTCACTTGTGAATTACTTTTCCTGCTAACTCACCTAGGCCACTATTTGAGTATATAGGACCAGTAATATTTTTCATTGTTTTTATCAATATATCCACACTATCGAAGTTTACTTATTTAAGAAAAAATTATTTACTGTTTATATAAATTAAAAAATTATGTTTTTATTCTTGAAGTAGGCTTTATTATTTCGAATATTATAATTACTGCTTCCAGGACCCTTTTCTATAACATTATGAGTAAAATGTCTTTAAGATGTGTGGAACATGCATTTATGTTTACTGTTCTACAAAGTATTGGAATTGAAGCTCGAAGTCATATGTTTGCATGCCCTCTGCGATGCAAACTCCTAGACACAGAATTTGGATAATTTCTCTTTTACATATCTTAATTTTCTTAATTGCATGCGTTAAGTAATTAATATTATTGTAGAAACTGACAATGGTTTTCCGAACTTTTTTCAGTTGTTTACTGATTTTAATGTTTTTGAATTATCACAAGAAATGTAAACATACTGAATTTTAATAAATTCAATAAGTATTAAAATAAATATAAATAACTATGATTTAATAAATTATCATATATCATTAACTTAGCAGCACCTTCAACCTGAGCACTTGATGAATATGTTTCTCTCTCAGTAAAAGATCTGGAAGATTTCATGATACCAACATTATGCTGAATTTTTGGGAGTATTTTAAATTTACACCAAAAAAGTTACCACTTTACTATATATACATTTCAATTAAAACCTTGGAGACCCTATTGAGTAATGATTTTTCTCCTTTTTGAAAACTGTCTGCTAGATTAACCACTGACCACATGAATACAATTTTGCCTATTGAGTAGGAGTATAAATCCACCAAGTCTTGTGGGCAACACACTGAGTTGACAAAACCCCCCGGGATATGTGCGTGTGACAGTATCGTCTTCACCGCTTTTTTGCGCAAAGCAAGCTCCAGGCAGAGGGGGCCACCTCATGGTTATCTTCTGAACTCGTCTTTACAGCATTGCAAGGTTTCGCGAAGTCAGCGGGTTGGTAAGTATTAACGAAAGTTAGATTTTGGGTCTCTCTCCAGGCTGAGAAAAGGCTTTGTGTTTCTCTCTCTCCCCTTTCCCTCCCGTGCTGATTATTATATCAGAAAAGGCCACGTCTCACGGGAGACACCCGTGTTGCCCCCCAGGGACCGTCACCTGACAGCGGAATTTATCCCCAGACAGGTCGAACTGCGCGGCCGCGGAGGGGAGGAAGGTTGTTGTGGCGATAAGGCGAAGAGTTGTTGAGAACTTTAAGCCCCCATTGTCCCTGGGCCGCTACCATCCCTCCTTCCCCCTCCCTCCCAGTTTCTCCACCCCGCCTACTTCCACACAAACTTGTTCTTGTTTGCAGATATCTGTCCCTGGGTTGTAAGTCATTGTTTACCAGCGCGCCGTGGCTGGGCGATAGCTATAGCAGCAGACGACCCCCTCCCCCTCCCTTTCCCCGTCCACGCTTTTACCGTCCTCTGAGGCCCATGAATACACTATACCCCGAAACAGCCCCTCCCCTTCCTTTTCTATTCCAACCTTGGAGTTGCGCTTTTTGCAGTTGGCATCGGCTTCGCCAGCCCGCGGAACTTGAACCGCAAGACGCCATAACCCCCCACCCCTATTCTACACAACGACAGGTGCCAAGGCGTACTTGCTTCAGTTCTCGACAATGGGATGGGAGGGGAGCCAGGCGCCGGTAAGTTGCTGGGTTGTGCGCCGGTGTCTTTTCCTCAGACATGGCGTAATTTTCGCGTTCATCACGCAATTCCCTCTCTCTCCTCCACCACTACCTCATCTCCTCTTTTACACTTACCCCTGCCGTAACTCCACTCTCCAGGAATACAGGGGCGACTCGGGTAAAACACCGACAAACTTCCAGCGGCGATAGAGGATGAAAAGTGGCGCAACTTTAATTAATGGACCCGGTGGTCGCAAGTGCCTGGTTTGANGATAACAGAACTGTGAGTCATATTTGTTGAAGCATCAACCTTTAGTGCCTTATCCCGGGGAATGAAAATAAGAACTCTTTGGCATATCGAATAGAAATCTCTCATTTAGTGTGTAAATATGCTCAAAGTTTACAGTAAATTACAGAGTGCCACTCGTAAATGAAAAAAGGCCTTCCAACCACCCGCTTATTAATAATTATTAGTGTATTTTGAATTCTCTAACTATCCCACCATTTTGACAACGTTCTTCGTAATAATAACCCCTAATTCAGAGGTGACAGATTAAATCCTGAAAGGATACACTGAGGATGACATTTTTGCATAAGATTTCCATCACCACTGCAGAAAACGTAAAAGCAGCTCTATACCGTTTCCTGCCTACCTATCAACCAGTTACGTGAATAAATGAAAATGAACATCTTTGTTCCTTGATGACATAAAATATATGTATTGGTTGCGTTCTTTGGCCTAAATTCGATCCATATACAACGTTAATTAGAGGTGATGAGGACAAGTTTCCTGTTCCAAAATGACGTAATGAGCTAATTATATAAATGTAAGAACTGTGAAATAGATGACAGTAAGGGAAAATTCAGTCATAAGTCTACACGTTCTGGTTTCACTTGAGTTCACGAAATGTTACACCTAAAGTTAAACAAGTCCTTATTAGAGAAAAAAATTTGCGATGCCGAACTGTAACGTGACAAGACACTGTTTAAAAGAGCACTGATGGAATATAGAGTCTCAAGTTATTCGTGTTTTCCCGACGAATATGATGACGGGGTGTGAATAAATGTTATTTAGTATGAAATCACACCTCACTACAAATTTCCATAAATTATTAATGCATCTTAGAGGACAAAATCACAGGCGTGTTTCTCTCTCGTGCAAATGTGGTATTCTCATCCTAATCGATAAACATGGATTTCTATCATAACATTAATAATCTCTTATAATAATTCCATAACAGGATTCCACATTTTTTCTTTTGGTTTCAAAGTCAAAATTTGATGAGCACTAGAATGTTGGTAAGTGGACATCACACATAACAGTGGAGGCTTCTTGAAAGCTCGTATTGCGTATGATAGTGCCGCATCTTTTATCATCTCGCGCTTAGGAAAACTGCATATAAGTAATATTTTCCTATTTTTGTTACATTTTCGAAAACCATACATGTGTGGTGAAAACATTTTTTTTTTATATAATTTTGACATTGCTATTAGTAACCCGTCATTATATAACCAATTGTGATTTCAAGTCACAAAATTGAATGCAAAATAAAAGTGACGATAAAAATAATTTTAACGCAATAATTTAATTGCTGCGATGTTCTGTGTTCTAATTGTATAGATTTGCCGAATTGAACATTAACCAAGCTCTTGCAGTTGTCTTTTACGCTGTCCATAAATTTTACAGTAAAATAATTTATATTCTTGTCACATTTATTAATTTTTTTTCTGCATGTATTAGGTGATAACGCATTTTTTGCATGATCGATATGTGTTCACTTTTCAGGCCAATAGCGGTTATCCAGAATTATTGAAATATTTGAATGGCAATAGGCTGAAAAGAATTACGAAAACAATACACATGCAAACGACAGTCATATTCAAAAATAAATCTGCAAAATGAACGAAGTAATATGACTCATTGAGTGATCTTTAAATTTATGCAAATATCCACTATCTTTGGATTAACAATACAGCACTGAGTTTATAAATCACACGATCTAGTAACAGTGTTATAACTGTATCTCAGTCCTACTTTTCACAACGAAGCACAACCTATTTGCGTGTATTTATCCTCCTTTTATCATATTTGCGCAGACCAACATAAATTACATACACACATAGGTTGAGCGTCATAGTGCCAAAAATTAATACATGTAAATTTATTTAGCATACTACTCTCCATTTCATGTATTTTTTCTGACGATATAAGAACACTTAAAGTAGTAATGTCAGTCATCTAAATAAACAAAACGGAAAGAAGAAGGAAATTATTCTCTGGAACTAGGACAGAATTTTTTAACAAGAAAGTTATGCAATGATATATTTTTAATAACCAAAGAAAGAATGTTGGAATTTTTCCTTACACAATAAATGGGCATTTATAATTTGTTTTAAGATAACCGTCTCTAGATCAATGCAGCTTTAATTGTTTTCTTGCAAGGGAAATTGAACATAACTCTAAAGTTTGAAGAGAAATGGTAAATCTTGTGTAACCGAACTTCCCGCAGAGCGAAGGTATAACTTTTAACAAGGATGTTATGAAACTCATACATTATCTAGAGTTAATAAACTTCACCCTTTAAAACACCAGGAGGCTTACGTAATGAAACAGGAAGATTAAGCTTTTTGGCTGTAACTTTCAGCTTGTTTTTTAAGGTGTTAAATGTTGGAAGATAGTTTATTTCAGAATGAAAGCAGTAATTTTATTGTAACTTTTTGAGAATAAAAAAATTGTTATGCCATTATAAAATTAATTCAAATTTATACTAATGCGCGGGATTACAATTTGAATAGAGTGTTAACATTTGAAATATGCTTTGGAACGAAAAGTTATGTATATTTGTGCACCGTCGTAGAGTTCACATAAATTCGATTTCAATAATAAGTCCCAACGGAATTCGATACGACCCGAAGTTAACTGGAAAACTTAATTGGTGGACAGGAATTAATCTGCGACGTGACTCAAGTGTCATTGTATTATAAGTCAGATCTGATGTTGCTCAGCCAAAAAGTGTAAATTACCAGACTAATTGATTAGTGAAAACAATATCCTTTATATAAAAGGGGCTGTAACAACACTGTTATAAATTATTTAATAGCTATAGTATATTTTATTACCATTTTATTACATGTTTGTTAGTCAATAATATTTACGTTATATTGAAATATTTGTTTTAATGTATTTTTATTCGATTTATTTAGGAAATAATTACCTTTGGTGTTCCTTTGTTTATTTTTGCATGTAACTGAATTTATGTAATAATTTATTATTCTGGGGACTTCAAAAAGGAAAATTGTAAATTGGCCATACAGGTGTGAATTTTACTCATGTTTACACAAACAAAATTAATACATATTTGAAAAGGCACGTAACTTGAGCACTTTGCTTTCTATCAGCATAAAAATCGTCCATGCAGATTACACATTACTGCCATTCATATCAAGAATTTATGTTATGCAAATTGACAAGAAACATTTTTGTAAAAAAAAACACTATTCATAGCTACGCTACGTTTACGCGTTCAAAGTCCTACAATTTTATCAAACATTTAACAGTTGTGCAACTAAGCTACTCATATCAAATAAATGCATTGTTCGACATCTACAAATAAAAAATGAAGATGATTTTTCGGAGCAGCAAAGACGTATTTTATAATGCGGGTAGTTTTAATGTAGTTAATATATAGTTATTTTGTAGCAATATGTATTGTTATTTAACACGTATAGGCTACTCGCGGTAAAGTGAGCATTTTTTTTAGACCTTGTTAAAGTTTTCCTTTCAATCTATTGGTCGTTCCACCACTTTTTAGTATAAATATTGCCACGTGACTAATACACACGTTGTATATATTTCACCAGTCTCAAAAGTTAACGTCTGATGCAGTAATAAAATATATTTATTAATGGTAAATGCATTTTGGGAGGGCCTTAAAAAGTGTTTACTTTACCTATACTGGCAGAAGTAAGCAGACATGTTCGGGTGTAAAACCGACCTCCTGGCTGGGCAGAACACGTCACCGAGTGCTCATGTACGGCAGGTGGCCGCTGTAGCTAGGAACTAGGCTGTTAGCGGCCGGCTGACGTCGAATCCGCTGCCGGCACTCCGCCCTTCCCACGCCAAACCGTCGCACTGCTCCGCAGAGGCAATCACGTCACGACAAACCAGCGCCTCGAGACCTGGCGGACAAGCCTGTGTTAAACGGTCCAATTAGTCGTCAACAAGCCGCTCCTCCGGTCGCCCGGCCCTCGTCGCAACACGCGACTAATCAAGGCGTAAATATTACATGGCTGCCGGGTCACAGGACCGGGCACGTACTGAGCTCTGATTTAGTTCAACACATCTATAGGCTGTTCACGGTTATTTGAGTACTTTTTAAATTAATCTTTTAAATTTGCCACCCCCCTTACTTGCATATATATAACAAAACACACTGAGTAAGAAGCGCCTAGTAATGTTGCTAACGATGGAGGTAACGTAGTTCCATGTTTTACGCTTGAATTAAAAGTGTAATGTATATATTTGTTAGCACTAAAATAATTTATTTTGCTTTCTGTATTTTTTTTAAATTTATATAAGTGCAAAATTACCGAAGTTGTAAAATATTTAGTTTCCTAATATTTTCACAGTTTCATTTGACTGACGGATGAATAAAGTGATCAATCGCATGGAAATGTTTAGTTCTTTTTCTTTTAGGGAAGAATACACAATGTGCACACAAGTAGATTTTTAGCAGGGCTTTCAAAAGTGCTCACTTTACAGTGAATATCCCATAGCACTACGCCTGTCGGTTTTGCGGTTCGAAGCGTTCGTCAGCGCATCCTTCTCGTATGAGTAT
>NQII01000696.1:530135-566515 GCA_002778355.1 Clitarchus hookeri
ATATATATATATATATATATTTATATTTATATATAGTTGTGTAATGAAATAATTAACATAAAGATGGAAATGTAAAATATTATAGAATTGTTTCAAGTAAATGTGTATTCAAGATTCACGTAATAACTTATTGGCAGTCTAGACGCAATTTTTCAACACGTGACTGGGCAGACGTCAATAGAAAGATTATACTTTCCGGATACGTTGCCTTTGCTGAAGATACTGCACTCAGAATTTTCAAGGGCGTGTCTAGTAAATAAGAGCAAAGTTGTGCAACGGTAAATGGAAGTTACAACTGAATGATACCAGTCCAGTTGCTAATCACTAAAACCAAAACAAACAGTACATTGCTTCCTATGGGATAGTCATGTTTACATCTACCCACCTATTTATTGTTGAAAGTCATGCATAGTATTACTCTTACAAAAGAAACGACGTAAGGGTGGTTAATTATGGAAATGTGGCTGTTAACCTAGTACTTTTTATAGCCAGTTCGCGGTTAAAAAATGACTTTTGAAATAAAGGTCCGAAAAAAAATTATATACGTTACTTTAAATGACATAAAAATTTACTGACATGTTCACAGCAAAGTTGGCAGCGATGACGGCAATGTAAGTTCAGATTTAACGTCGTACTAAGTGTTAAGTTGGTAAAATCTGTAGACGCAGGAATTAATTATTTATATTTAGTGTTAGTTAAAAAAAGGAAGTAATGGCACTTAGTTAACATATTTACGTCCGCAGCTATTTTACAGCAGCACTTTATAGACGTATAAAGAAAGTGATAAGGTCGATGGGAATGTTAATAGTACATTTTATTAAAAAAAAAAAAAAAAAAAAAAAAACAAGCAGATAAGTATATCCTGAACTGGGCTTTCAGAAGCACTCATACGCAAAAACCCTGTACTGATTTTCCATGTAAGTAATCTCCGTAGCAGAGCTGCAACGTAAAATTCTCTTCAACATACTGTAGTGTCCTAAACCTTCATTTAGAAAGGCTTGTGTAATTACTTTAGCTCCTCATATAATACAAGATTTTAACTGGCTGTTTTTTGTGCTGCCACCATAAATCATTATTACAAGATGTCAAAATGTATTCGCAACCAACAATAGCATCGTCTGTTCAAGTCACTGTAACTTACTAAATTAGGACTGGAGAGTATAAGCCCCAAATTGTGCTCTAATATCTACTTAATGTTTTACATGAAACTCCTATTCCTATAACCTATTTCGAAGATATTATTTTCATTCCTGTATTACTTTATTATTTAGTGATTTTTTTTATGTGTGAACACTCTCTTGATGGAGACTGTCTTGAAAAGCTTCGCACCCAGCAATTAAATTGGTTATGATTCGTTGGACATTATATGCCATTTTCCCATTTTCACTAATGATTTTCTTTGTGAGTCCACGCCTCGTTAGGGTTATTCTGGACTCACACATATATTTTCATGTATAATATAAATGAGGTCAGGAATCTGTAAGTAGTATGGTGACTTCCGGTTTAATTTCTACATAAAGAACAACAAGCTAACTATCGTTTATTGATAGAACAAAAGAGCTAAATGCACTAAGACACGGCGAAAAACTAGTTAAGTGTCCCTGCATAAGGTATAAGCTGCACGTTTTCCATTCTTACACAAAATCGACTTCCGAGGTGAAAACACTGACGAGAGTTGCTGGTGAGTGGTGTAGGGTAAAGTGAAAAAGAATAACAGATTTGGTGTAAGTACACTAAAAACTTTTTCATGTCTGTAATCATTTAATAAGGAGCTAAATGTAAGGAGGTGTAACCATCAGTAAAGTGTAGTTCTGAAAATTAAATTTTTAATTGCTTTACAGTTTAGCTAAACTATTCACTTTTTATTGTGAACATTATTTTTAATGATTATATACATGATTAGAATTTTTGTTTAGCGATAAAGAAAGAATAAAATACTACACCGTTTAACATCTCCCAATTATTTGCACATTAAGAAAATAACTGTAACTTCCAAAGGGAAAAAAAATTAGGAATAATCACAAGCATCAATGTACATGTTTTATTGTCAAACCCTATGATCTCTCATAGTTTGTGAACCAGCAGTGATACGTCACTCTATAAGATGAACTCAAAATGTCCGTCTTGTGCCTGAATAAATACCTGAATATGCCGCGTCATTGATTTCATGACACGTTCAGATAATCCAGGAATTGCACGCATCTGCTAGCAACCTTGTTCCACTCACTGGCGAAGCACTGCTCTGTTCGGAACTGGAGTTGCATAAAAAATGGCCTTGAAATTCCCTCACAGTGTATAATTCAGTGGATTGAGATCTGAGATTCTAAGTACAAGGTAATCGACGTCAGTCGGATGTAAACAGTTCAATGGGACAGATAATAGCACTCACGCCAATTCAGCTCATCGCATTAACAGGCACACTTCATAAAATATCGTCTATTAATAATACCTGTAGTACAATGTAAGAATGTTGTTCTATCCACTCATTGATTCCTTCCCACATATTTGGGTACATTCTATAGATGTATACACTAACAATAGTGTCTATACGTACATATATTATACTAGCGAACTGGCTCGGCTTCGCCCGGTAAGAATTTAGTAAGCACCCTAGAAGCTGTTTTTTACGACTTGATTACAAACGGTTTGACATATCTCTACTATCCTTACCTTAAATATAAATGTTTGATACACCAAAACTCCCTAAATAAATTATCTAAATGATGTTGAAAACCGCATCATAATCTATCGAGTAGTTTAGAATTACTAAGCGAATATACAGACAGACGCAGATAAACGACTTTATTTTATACTATTTAGAGCTATATGTGTATATATTTATATACATGTATACTTATATATACACATACTTTGATGTTTTGAAAGAATATTAATCATTGAAATAATATATATTTTGCATTGATTTGTTAAAAATAAGCGCCATCTGTACTTACAGATTTCCATTTAAAGATGTGTCACTTGTCACGCATGTCGTAATAAAACCTCCATAAATACCAAACATTTTTGTCTTCATTTCGTTGGTGCTTTTATGATACAAGGCAGAGCGTACATTTTAAATATTTAATTGCAGAGCGGTAAAATTTTTTCTAAATATTTGATTACATAATTTAGTTTCAGATGACATAACTTCGCTGCTAATTAATATGAATAACTTTTCTAGTGGAATGATGCATGTTAATTGAAGTGATATCTGAGCAATTCATTCAACTTTTACAGGAAGTTGATTTAGTGGCTTCATTTACATTATATTCCTTAGTGAGCAAATAATATGTATGTGTTCTCCTGAGCTTCCATCGTTATAAATTAAGAATTTTAAACATTTGTGCGCTTTAAAACTAATTATTCCATAAATTCCTACGTAGTATTTTGTTCCGCGAGCTATATAATGTTTTTGTTGTTTAGTATAATCTAATTCAAGTTTTACGCCATTTTCCCGTTGCGGATTTGAAGGACGTCTAAGAAAGCTGTGAAGGGTAGCGAGAGTATCTGGGAGGAAGACGGGAGAAAAAGGTTTAAGGATCTCATGCAGCGAAGTGATCTGGGAGAGGAAACTATGTAATCCTCACAGATTACCCGGAAATTGGGAAAACTCTGCCGCTATCCTACGTCCGACCTCCAGAAAAGGGCGCACAGAACACCTCCGAAATCCTCTGCATGCTACCGACTTTCTCGTGTGTGTTGTGCATCGCACCACTTTCACAGGCAAGGAAATCCAGCCTCGGGACGGTAACTCAAAAGTTCAATATTTCTAAGAATTTCTTAATTTATATGGTTTAGCTCATAACAATGTCAGCTTATCAAAGATTGATGATGAATATGATGATGATGATTGTGTTTTGTTGAGAGCTCGAAGGTCGGCAAGATCCCCATTCATCAACACACCTGAGACAACTAGATAGGATAACAGTGCGGTTGTTTGATATTCCCATCTGTAATATTCGAGTGAAAAATTCGGCGTTCGATTTTTGGAATCGAACCCAGTTCATAACCGCTTATTGGAAATTGGTACCCTGATTTAAAACAATTGTTTCATTATATTCTAAGTACATGAAGGATCACGCCGGTATTAATAAGCATGACTATAAAGCATTTACATATTATCAATCTGCTATCTCAGTTTTTATAGTTTCATATTTTTCGTTTCCCCGCATGTACAGTGAAAAAATTTGTATAACCTTGCACTGATTCACTAAGTTCTTTAACAAATTTAATCTTTTTTATTGTTTGTAACAGAATATTATACTATTTATTCAACCTCTCACTGTCAAAAGAATTTCAGAATTTTAGGTGAAATTGAACATACAACTTGCTTATAAACATCTGCGTAAAATAGCCATAGAGTGAACTACTGTTTTCGGAAGTTTACGTAATAACAACTAATTTTAAGCCAAATCGACTCGGGCACAGAACTGTCTTACTCGTCTATCAACAGGCATGTGGGAAGTGTGAGTCAACACTTACAGTCGTATGTATATTCCTCTATTGTAGCCTCCACAAAAAACGAACATATACCAAAGATGCAAGTAACTGAAAAAGCGAAATGACTTAACAGCTGTCCTTCATACAAACGTGCTTAATGTCCGATTGGTTGCTGCGTTACGGGCTTTGTAACTGGCTGACTCCGCCGAGCTGTGCACAGTTTTATTTTTGTTTAGCTAGCGTCCGACAGGTTCATCTCGGGGCTCTTATCCAGAAACTACCGCGTCATGATATCAGGGCGTGAATCCTTTGTGATTCTGGAAGGGGGGCGATGGCTGGGGTTTAAGGACGCATACAGCAATTTCGCTTCTGTATACTTTAGCTGTTGTATGTAATTGCTCTTACGAGAAGTAGTAGGGAACAGATTTTATGTTATTCAACGTGCCTAAATCCGGATAACACTTTGGAAGCAAACACGATCCATGCTGATGTGGATTACCGGTGAAATAGATAGAAGGAAAGGGAGGTAGGCATATATAATTCCGTATCCTGTGTACTGTGGAGTTTTATTGCGTTTCAGTGGACGTACCACATATTCTGTATTATTAAAGTAAGTAGAAGTGCAGAAAAGTGTTTCAAATAAGTCAACTGCAATCGTTTTAGGAATTATAAATTTTGTTCTGTTAAAACATAAACACGTTTTTAAATGTCTTAAATGGCTATTAACAGTCTTTTTTCTGCATAGCGTTTCATTGAAATACCATAGGGTTACATATTTAATTTAGGTAATAATTCTGGTAACAAAACAGTGGGCGTTGTTGAGTGTATTCGTTCTAGAACTGCCTGCATTTTCTTCAAAAATATACTTTCTCACATACATTCAGTTGCAAGGCAGACATTTTGGTCATATTCACATAGGTCAGCCCTCTAAGATACAAAAGTTGATGTTTTAAGTAATACGTCAAAGAATTTCTCTAACAGATTCGAAATATTCCGAAAAGAACAGACAGCGCTGGTCATTTTTTATTGCACCGGATATAGAGAACAGTTTTATGACATAATTCAAGGTATTCAAATCAAAATGACTCTTTGTTTTTTAAGAAACTACTTTTTGTCACAGAGACCAGAAACTACATTTTGGACAGAAAGCGACAACAAATGCCATTACGACTGCAGGCCATTTTATTGTACATTCGTTGAATACCACAAAAACACAGAGACAGAAACGTGAAAGTAAATCGTAGTTATAATATTTGGGAGGTCCCGCGTAAATGTTTGAGAAGGTCGTAACTGTTAACATTCAAATGGCAGAATTCCCTTTGTCATCTGATACCTAATATATAGAAAGTATGCTTACGATTCTTGGATTTCTGCTGCAAAGATGTTTCTAAATTTTTAAGAAATCAGCATAAAGTAACTGAAAATTTCTGAAAGTATGTAGAACACCACATATAGCTAGTTATATACATTTATTATAAGTATGTACATTTTATCTAAATCAAGAGAAAAAACATGTACATCTATATAAAGCTATGCATTCCAAATTAATTCCTGTTAATATGCATAGTAAAAAAATCATTCTCTGTCTTGAGGAACTGAACACTTTATATCTAGTGATATACTTAGGTGAGTGTAGTAATCATGTAAAATATGTTTAGCTTGTAACATGGAAAATCAAGTAACCTATTACATTGGTTATGCATGAGTAAGTTTGTGTAGCGTGCTTTACTGTTGACAACCGTTCTTCAAACATGGCAGGCCCATTGCTTTTCAAGTTTTCATGTTTTTGGGGGTGCCTGTTGGTCTCATACTTGTTTAAGTGAAGTATCCCGGATATTTGCAACCTGAAAGTACATCTCGCACTTCTGTTCGACTACCTCTGCAGCTAGAGAGGGTATATAACTGAGAAGGAGAGAGGATTGTTAGCGACTCGCAGGAAGTATCAAGTTCCGTGCGTAAATCGAAAGCGTTTCCGAACACAAAGACAGGATATTGCATCCTATTACGTAAATCTGCTTTCGAATGTTTCTTATTTGCACAGGCCTCTCTCCTGTGGCAAGTCGCTATTGCGAATGAACCACTCCTTTCTCCCCCTCCCAAGTCCCACAGCCCCTTGGGTCGCCATTGTTGCGAAACAACCAGAGAAGGAATCCTATGGATGGGGATTGGCAGTGACATCAGGGGTGAACAGATTCGATACCTTTTACACATACACTTAGTATTTAGTCAACACGCAGGACACTCGACTTTGGTGTTTTTGCTCTTGTGTTAACCCCTTCGGTCATATATTAATTTCCGAGTTTAAGTGCTGCAATCACGTAAGTAGTAGAAAAATGGGCATACGGGAGCCGGGGTTGGGGGCCTTGGATGATCAGACGGACATGGCATCTGGCAGAGGAACAGAGATTACTTTGACCTTGACCTCAACATTTCCTGTTTTCCCTGGAAAACATTTGAAATTTCTAGAATTTTCTTTTCAAAATTTCACGAATTTCCCTTTAAATCTGCAAACTTGACTTACCCTTGACCTTTGTGGGGAACCTGTGGCACAGGCTCCAAGCTTTGCAGCCTCGGAGCTGTCCAACATATTGGATTGCATCACAGCCGCCCTCTTGTTTCTAGAATTTTACAGTTCCTGCTCTGTCATTCCATGCTACCACCTTGTTTCAAGAATGTTCCAGAGTTGATAAATACTTTAACATTCTTTATTTTCACGTGGTCGTATTTCGATCGATCTGGAGTGACTATTTGGTTTTCCCGTCTGGAATGCAACTATGATGTAGCGAGGCTTCTCGCATTGCAAAACTCAACTTTACATTCAAATTTACACTGATGTAGTGTGGTACACTCAGGTAAATTTCAAACTCCATGTTCGGAAAACAATATCTTCGTTTCGTCCCTTCTCGAAGTATTTTAAAATCTTTACACTCTCCGACATTTTTAATTGCACATTAGGTAGCATCCATTCGACTGATTCTATCGACATTGCCGTAGCTTCTGGTACAATAGCAACATCCTGACGCATTCGTTTGCATGTTGGCGAAGAGAATAACCAATTCTTGTTTGGAATTAATAATTACATGCCTATATTCCTTTGCGAAACATAAAAGTATGGCTAGTGGGATACATACATCGATTTTCCCACCTTCATAAACTGGCAGTTTATAGTCTGCTTCGACTCCCCAGCCATTTTCTCTGCAGGCAGTTGGTTGCATGTGAGAGACAGGTAGTTCTTTATAGTAGATGTAATTCCAAAATCCCTTGTCAAATCCACTTCAACAACTCCCAATTCATAAGAAATTCTGTTAATCATGTGAAGTGTACCATTTATGATGATTTGGGTTGTTACGGGGACTACAACCTCTTCTTTAGTAATCGTTCCTCTGAACCTCAAATATGAATTATGCTGTAATGTATAAATGTCCTGGTTTTGCACTGATATTCAAACCTCTGGTGACAATGCATGCAGTCCCGATAGATACTGCGAATACGAGTGAAATTAAGATTTTTGTAATAGAATATTCGTAGCTGATGGGTTCTTCAAGGTTAAATATTTCGGCGTCCATTTCTCCAGATTTTGTATCCAAAACTTTTGAGGGAGTGTACATTTTCGCATGTTAACACACTGACTGCTCGTAGCGTACTGACATTTTACGTGTTGCCTCTGCAAGTTTTTGTAATAGTTTTCCACTTAAAATGTAGTCCCATCTTTCCTCAAATTTAAACGTAAAGTTATTTCTTCGTCACGGAAATTAATCAATCTATCTTCTCGGTCCAGTACTATAACAGCCATTTCTTGCACAATCTTAGCTGTAACTGGAGCATAAGTAATAGTTTAAGGTACCTCGACGAGCTTGAATTCTGGAGGTACAAGAGCGGAAAACTCATGTAGTGTGTGGCTTGACTGACCATTCTGGTATGAACTGCTAACCAGATTACAGTTTATGCTTATAATATTTACCGGCAAAATATTTACCAGTAGGGATGATTCATGCATTTTACCTGCCTTGTATATTTTATTCTCGAAACCTAGCATGGAAGCTAGTTTATCGTGTTTTGTGAAACCAATGTTTGCACAGCAAATCATTTCACTCTTCAAAGTATTGGGGTTACCTCGAAGAATCAATGTTACACCAGGCTGTAGCCAGCGTTTCAGGAATGTAGCAATGACTTCTATCTCGTAGGAGCCGATTGGTGAACACACTTCGCTTCAGGCGCCATTGTCCGCTCGAACATAATGGAGCATACAGTTGGAGAAGTCTACATTTGGGATTGAAAAATATGCCTGGAAATCGATTAGTGCAGAGACCAGGAACCATCTAATTTAAGTGCAGAGAAATGCATGGAGCGAAGCTCCGAGCTCTTGCCCAAAATTACCAGTGTTATAGACACGTCTGACGCGAAGATGCTGTCTGCATGCCTTTAAAAGAAATCACACTATTCGCTTAAGAAGTGAATGCACAAGTGTCCACAATTCAATGCGTTTGGCAGCTGCTTTGCATTGTAATTATATCTCAGTTTTACATGTTGCAAATACTCTCTACAGTCAAGTGTTGTTGGGAAGTTTCCAAAGCTATCGAAATACTCGGCTCTGTTTTCACTTTTTTGTATGCAACCCAGTGCGTCCCTGGGCCTCTGGTATTATCTAAATTTACGACTGCTGACTCATTATGTTTAGGTTTCCGTGGCAGCCCATCACACATGAACACACTGCGGAAATTTGGTATTCTTAACTTGCATGCAAATTTATTTATGTCTGTGTTCGTAAGGGGGCGTTTAGGCAATGACTTATTCGAGATCGTCTTTTTATCCCTTTTACTAAACTTCTCCATTTTCTTCTTTGATCTCCACTGACTATCGAACACGATCTCAAGTACAAACCTTTGCAGTTTTTTTCCCATTGCGAGCGACTCCAGTTTTCGGTTGTGTTGGATTTCTTCGGCCAACTACTTAGCCATTGTTCTTTAACACTGTTTACAATCCTGGCCAAACTGCTAGCACCTACGATGAGACCTCCAAGAGCACCCAGTGCAGGAAGAACGAATGAAAGAAAACCTCGTTTTTCTTCCTCCCATTACGTGCTTTTCTCTGTGTTCTCCTCAAATTTTTCTTCTGATTAAATTGCATGCCCATACCTCGCTTGACTTTGGTTTTCATTATCTTTGAAACAAACCGAAGCAGCTAGACATTCACCAAACATAGACTGAGGTTATTTTGCAATCGTCATGGCTCTGTCGGTGAGAACAGCATTAGCAGCGTGTCTGTCGCTCAATATCGTGGTCCTTTACATGCCTCGTCCAAAGTGTTAATACCTCTGTCAACATTTGCAAGACGTTTTACAAGTTTCGTGCCTGGCCCGCAGTTCTCGTAACCGGTAATGTGCAGCTTGAATGGAAGCTTGTTTATATGTGAATTCACAAGTTCACAACGACTTTTGGTCTTGCCCCTATGAGGCATTACAACAGACTGACCACCAACACACTAGACAGCTCCTTTATACATTTTTTGGAGTGTCAGACCACTTCCCCAGACTTTGTGATGGCCTCTCACTTCCCCTGACTTTAAAATGGTCAATGTATAAATACCAACATTCTTGCATGTTTTCTATATCAGTCGAATGGAGATTGTTAAGCAGTACACTAGTCTCCCAGAGCATATCATTGCTGATGGTGAAACTATTTCCCACGATCCATGTCATGGCTCTCTGTTGCCAAATACTATATGGTGTCTTATTTGTGGACCATCTAATTGTGGCAAAACATGCGAGCTTCTTAGATTACGGGAAGAGACCAATGGTCTTTGGTTCGAGAATGGGTATCTATATTATAAATCACTTCAACAACCAAAGTACAAGCGACTTGTTCGAATTCTAGAAGTGGTGTATGGTCTGCAGTATTTTCCATGCAGCGATAATGAGGATGTGATTACTCCCGATAATGTTAAAACAAACTCTGTTTGTTTGAGATTATGTGGCATGTGAGAAGCAGACCTGTATGCAGGAATATTTCAGTATGGGCATGCATGCATTGGTGGATTGTTATTATCTCTGGTAAACTTATTCTCGCATCCGAAACAGTTACTTAGCGATAATAAAATGTACTAGTTTTGTTTCTGACGGTTGAAATGAATTAATGCCATGCATATACCGACCATTTAAATACAGACATGCCTTTCGAAAAGTTCAGTGATGTGTGTGTTTGTTGTTGGAGTGGACCATACGGATTCATTGTGATGGAAAGAAACTTTCCTCTACTTAAAGGAATGTACCGTCGAGGTTTTTTATCATCTCATAATCATTCACCAGTAAAAGATGGCGTATACCATATCTAAAGTCGGACATGATGGTATGAAAAGACGGGGAGATACCTGCTATGTGTAGATGAAAGATGGTCACTGCAGCATTGGAGGGAAGCGAGTTAAGAATGTCGGTGAAACGAAATATGGTGGTGATGCTGTTAGTATGTTATACGTTCCATAAGTTAATTCATAAACTTTAAGGGCATTAGTAGTAATGCATACAACATCTGATAAAACACAGGCCCAGCTACGTACAGTGACTGACTGCTTGAACAAAATCTTTATGGTAAATTAATGTTGTAGAAGAAATAATAACCAGCAAGATTATTACTGCTTTGTCTGTCATGAATTATGATGAGAAAGTATGGAAAACCCTGTAGTCATATCTGGGATGCTATTACACCTAACATAACAAAATTCTATGACAATATCAAAAACAACATAAAGCCGACCTCCATACGACCTGCTGATACTTCTACGTCTAGTGTGCCTCGGCCTACAACAGCATTTTATCCAAAACCGATGACTGCACCTAAATAGTAAAATTATACATAAACTGTTTCCATTACTCTTTCTTATTTAGTACAATAGCGGACACTGCTGATGAATTACGTCGCGTTATCAAGAATGTGAATGGAAAATATTTGTGAGCCAAGCGATCATGTTTGGAACATGAGATGGTTTTGGATGATCCATTCAAACCGCTCACATCTCGACTTTATAATTTGCAACCTGTAGTTTCACCTGTCGCATTGAAGAAATAACCTTATGAAGCCATACAGCAGCCAGGGAGGAAACTAAATCGTTAACTGGATGTTGAAGAAGCGATGGATGAAGAAGATATTCCATTGTCAGTTTTGAAAGATAAAAAAATATTGAACTTATACTCGAAATATACAAGTTTATGGTTACCTAGCAATGTATTCGCCTCGGTTCAATGATAGTTTACAAAATAAATAAAATATGATTTCTGGGAAACAAGGAAATATTTATCCTCCTAAATGTTAAAGTTCAAATCAGAAATGAATCTCTGCGTGCAGTCCCCAGCCTTTATGAATTACTCTTCAGGATAGAACCTACTATGGTCTCCCAAGCTGCTCTGCGACAGTACAAGAGGCTGTTCAAACTAATAAGTGCATATTTAAAAGATAACGATCCATCGAGCAATGAGTAAAAGGATACTGTTCATGCCGAATTCAGCATTATTTCACGTCTGTTTATAGAGGTAAATGTGCCATCTGGTTCTAGTGCGCTGGAAAAAATCGAAGATGGACATCATCTCGAGTATGTATATTGGGATGATATAAACGAACTAGTTGATAGATTTCTTCTGCCGATTGCTTAACAGAGAGCTGGAAATAATTCCCACTTGAACGAAAAAACTAATATTCTGGAGGAATTGCGTTAAGGAGGCTACATACGATGAGTCGGGCAGAAAACGCTAGTGAACTGCACAAGCCGGCTAGACGGAATTACCCAAGATGCAAAGTAACGGTATTTGGATTGCGTGATTTATACAAGGTACATTTAGTCATAATGATTCCATATGCTTCTGTGGATAAAGGATTCAAGTATATATCCACTGTGATTGATTTACTATAGCAAGTTTGCCTTTTCTGTACCAGTTAAAACCAAACGAGGTAAAGATGTTGCTAAAGCGATGAAACTCGTTTTCGGTAACAAAGGCCCACCAAAAAATCTGTAAACCGATCTTGGCCGCGATTTCTATAATCCAAAATTCCGGCATCTAATGAAGAAACACAAGATCAATCATTATTCTACACATAGAGGTATGAAGTGTGCTGTTTTTGAAAGGCACTATCACACTTTGAAAACAGCGACGTGGAAAAGATTCTCAGCACAAGGAAGCTACAAATGGTTGGGAATATTACCAGAACTGGTTTTCGAGTACAACAACAAAAGGTATCTACAGTAGGTATTTGCCTCATCGACATTAAAGACAATTCGCTTCTACAAACTGTTCACAAGAATGAAAAATTTATTGACAGTCGGAAGCCATACGCTAATGTTGGAGATTGCGCACGAATTTGAAGAATGTAAGGGACATTTGACAAAAGATATGAAAAAGTTTTGAAAGGCAAACGCAGTAAAATATATGTCGGTTGGATGGGATTACCAGATAAAATTTTTTTTTTGTTTGACAAGGGTGCAATCACAGACAAATAGTGTATTTTTTACTGCAAGTGTCGTCTAGTCGTAAGAAGATGGAAAAAGCAGAAAACTACACTTCAGTCTGGAATGGTTTATCAGACAGAAGATGATTTCGTGAAAAACTAACTACAAGAAAAATGTATTATTCTGTACAAACAAAAACCTCTTTAAAATATTTTTTTCAAAATATGATTTTTTTTAATTATTATTACCTAATCACGGCTGCATGCCTACTTCCTGGTCTGATGTCGAATATACATACCCATGATTATGCTGTTTCTAATTTATATTAATAGAAAATTCTGAGCACTGTTTGCAGTAATAAAAAACAATGACAAATTATTTTCAGTGCCTTGACAACATGCTTGCTGCAGGAGTAAACATAATGAATACATATCTCTCGAATAGACATACCCATGCCTATAACATCTGAAAAAATAGTAATCTTCATATATATTTTATGTATACATAAATTTAAACTACACTGGCACCCATGTCACATCTGGGAACAATATGTCGAGGTGGAATGACAGAGCATGAACTGGAACATTCTTGAAACAATGTGGTAGCATGTAATGACATAGCATGACGTGGAATAACCAAACATGAATTTTCATGACAGGGCAATAAACTAGAACATTCTAGGGTGGAATGACAGAACATGATAGGCATAATGACGGAGCATTAAAGGTGGAATGATAGAGAATGATAGGTAGAAAGACAGAACATGAAATGTGGAAGATAGGCAGAATAACAGAATATGTAGTATCATGAAAGGGCAATTAAATATGGGATTCTAGGATGGAATGACTGAGCATGATAGGCAGAATTACATAGCATGAAAGGCTGAATGACAGAGCAAGAAGTATCATGAAATGACAAGGAACTAGAACATTAAAGGTTGGAATGACAGAGCATGTAAGGTGGAATGACAGAGCATGAAGTATCATGAATGGGCAATGAACTAGAACATTGAAAGATAGAAAGACCGAGTATGATAGGCAGAATGACAGAGCATGAAAGGTGGAAAGACAGAGCATTAACTTGAAAATTCTAGAAACAATTTGTTGGCATGGAATGACAGAGCATGAAGCATCATGAGAGGGCAATGAACTAGAACAGTCCTGAAACATGAACATGTTATTTTTAGACTGAGTGACTCGTGAAAATTTGGGCAAGGAAACGTTTTGCAGGAAATTTTTGCAAATTTAAAAGGAAATTTTGTTGGAAATTCTAGGAATTTAGAATTTTTTCAGGGAAAACGGAAAATTTTTATGTCAAGGTCAGATTTAAATGTCAAAGTAGGTCAAATTGTCAAAGTTATCCAATATGCTGGTCTGTCCTCTGGTCCTCTGCCAGATGCCACTACTGGCCCACTGTCAGGTGCTATATGGCTCCTTCCTTCCTAACCGCCAACCCCCGGTTCCCATATGCTCATTTCCCTACTACTCACGTAATTTTTTTGGTATGCGTTGTACTTGTGTTCAGCTTTTTTCTTGGAGCCAATGGCCAAAGTGCTGCGTTCTCAATGATATTGGAATTAACACTTCATGCCAAAGAGGTGTAGAAAATTCCATACATAAGATTAGTCACAAGGAAGACTCTTGAAGTACTGAACCACCTGTGTCTTGCCGTGTACAGTATCGGTTGTAGGTATCCGTAATTTACAACGTGTTCACTGAAGGGGTTAATGACACATTTTATGTCACTTTTCCCCCTTTCGAAACCACTCGTGGTTGTGGCAGACACACACCAAATTAACTGAAAAAAACTACAAGCAATTGGAAATGTATTCGTTTCTGTTGAACGCCATATTGAGAGCGCAACGTCAGGTCAGATTTCCTAATCGTGTTTTAATTTCAGGTGTCCACAAAATTACCGTTTACCGATACTAGTTCCAATAACAAAATTTCACGAACAGATGATTAGCGCTAATGAGACTCGTTGACTCATAATGTTTTCACATGGCGTTGCTTTAACTGCTCGTTTTCTAATTTCGGGCTAGCAAATTCTGGGGTTGTTGGCAGTAATGTTTTATGCGTAATATGGTAATTTTTTCTTGGTTGTAATGGCATAGATGACGATAAAAGGGCTATATGCATACTATATCTAAATTCCTTTCTGTTGATTGCCAGGACCACAACTCTGCACATCTTTCTTTCTTTTAGATCTAAAAGTGAATCGCAAGCTCTCATCCACTCGGGAAGTGTCAAAAATCGCGAGAGGGTGGGGGGCGTTTTTCTTCGCAGAAACCACCGCACAAGGAAGGCTTTTATCCAGCCCCTCGCGTCCGCTCATTAACAGATCACGCAGCCGCAGCACCTGTGAAGTGAAAACAGGAATGAAAAGACCCTCACACTGCTGGTAATGATCCTTCGTTTTCTTCGCGCGCGCGGGACAGGGCTTAAATTCCTCTCCGCTTCAATTTACTTTTTCTTTACCTCGTTGTGTTCGTTAGCGACCCCTTTGCTCCTCCGCCCCTCCACCACTGTCCGACCCTCAACCGACCCTCTCCAACTTCTCGCCAGCAGACACCAGGGCCGTTGTGAGCGCCCAGCTTTTTTTGGTCCTGGCGTCTCGCACATCCTTTGCAGCGCGGTGTTTCCCGACCTGAGCCCGCGCCTTTCGAAATATTAAAGGGCAAACCCTCCTGAATACCGACGTCTCCCGCCAATTACTGCTTAATTTCCTCTCCCTCCTCTTGCCACCTCTCGTTCCTCTCGTGTGTTTACCCCCTCCCGACTCCCTGGCGTGCGAAAATCTGCGGTGGACCCCCGAGGTTCGAAAGCTCCCAGAGACCTCTCTCTCTGTGGGCCGTTTATTGACTCGCGAATCCTAGCCATGTCTCAACTACCCCTTGCACGTTTCCTTTTCTCCTCCCCTCCGCCTACAACGTCTGCCACAGGCCACCCCGGGAGATGCAAGTCAACCCGTTCCCTTTCTCCTCATTAGGTAGAATCAATATTTAGAAATGTTCCTACGAATGTTCTTTCTTTCAGTCCGTTTCCACTGTGCTGTCTCCTCGAAACCACTAGCCTCTTGCCTTCAGCCGCCTGAAAGGAAAGCAAAGCACGAGGAGGACGTCGTAACCACCCGAGAAGAACAAGAGATCAAAATAAAATAAAAGAAATCGGTAATGAAGGCCGATCGTGTTTGTAACGTCGGGCTGCTTCGTGGTAAAAAATGATGCAGATATGAAAATGTAAACACCCAGTTTTCATTAATGAACTACGGTCCGTAAATTAGTTCCCTTGAAACTAAAAACGTAATGAAGCCAAAACTACATAAAAACCTCAACTGAAAATGCATCATATCTGCCGATTTTCGGATATTATGAAATATGTACTAAATATTTTATATTTTATACATCTTAAATAATAAACATAAAGCATCAAATAAAACATATTTTATATAATATATTTTACATTGGAATTTTATATATTTATATAAGTAAAAATACACATTTTTATTAAAAATTCCTCTTTTACATCAGAGGAATAATCAGGAGATACCTACGTACAAAAATATTGATTTACACGTAGAAAAGGCACACATAGATATGTCTTACCTATCTATGACTAAAACTCGGAACCTAGTGGTTTCCCCGAAGACTTCTTAGCAATATTGGTCACGGATGTCAACTATCACCCGGGAAAGATGATCAGTAATTAATTACATGTAAGATCACTTCAATATTTTATTAACTTCTTGAGTTAAGGACTATAATATCGCCATATTGTTCCCGCCATGAAGAATGGATGAAACTAATATAATAGGAAGGTTTCGTTAAACATGATTAATTATCTGAGTGACACATTTTGCGTTCCTGATAAGCGTAAAAACAGATAAATTTGTGTACAATAATTGTGGGCGAAGTGGCGGTGGAATTGAAAATTGTAGGGAAATAGGACAGTTGCGAGAAAACCCACTACGGTCTTACCGAACCACTGAACTCAGAGCTGGAAGGTGACTGACAAAAACCTTGTTGAGCTGGTTCATTTCATAATTTATAAATATATAACATTTTGGTGATTAGGCTGTAGTTTGGAAGCGACTGGGATATTGCAAGTTAGTTATCAATAATTGACTGCAAATATCTGCAACGACAAAAGATCAATTTAAAAGCCAACATTTCTCCATAAAAAGCTAAATAAATAATATTAGATGGGTCACTCATGGGTGAGGTTATATTCACCCAAAGACAGGCTTCTAAATTTTGATATATATATTCTAGTAATTTTATGAAAAAATGGCGGTAAAGTATTTCCGCCACCTTAACGTCTTCTCGAAAACTAGGTCATAAGAGACTACAAAACTCGCCCAGGTAGGCAGAATGGGAATTGAGTGGAAGGATTTCGGCTCTAGAGAGTCAATGAGAGTAAAACGAGGTGAGCATGGAGCAGCGCAAGAATACAAGGGTGGGGGGGAAAGAGGATATCCCTGAGAAAACGCGCCAACCAGCGGTACAGTGGGGTACGATTCCTACGTACGAAAATCCGGGAGCACACCCACCAGGAATCGAACTGCCCTTGGTGGCAGGCGAACGCTCTAGCCGCTGCGTTGTCACGGCCACAGGGAAGCAGAAATGGGTGAGATATCGGCACTGGCTTTTTACAACGAAACCACCCTTGCCTTTGGTTGAAACGGTTTCTCAAAAAATAGAAAACCGACCTCAATTGATGGGATGGGTTTGGAGCCCGGATAGTCCCGATCTCGAGTCCATCGTTAAACCACAGTGCCGCCTCGCTCGGTGGCCCGTGAGGGGATGATTATGATTTGCACAACTGCTTCTCCAATACACACTCCAAAGATGCACGATAAAATAAATATATTCTCGTTGCGGTGGTTTGTAAGACAAAATTATAACCTTAAGACAAAAACAATTAGTTACTTATATAGTTAATAAGCCTACTTTCCACTACATGGGTGCAAATAATATTTTACCGTGTTATTGCAGGATTAGAAGGTTACTAGGCATTAACGACTCGTTGAGCAATGTCATAAGAGATCGAATCAGAAACATGTGCAACAGTAGTGAGACAATTACAAATACACTCGTGCCTTACCCAGGCCTCGAACCCAGGAGACATTGTACCAAAAGCTAGCGTGCAACCAACTGCATTATGTAGGTCGGATTCGGAGCCTCAACTTTTCATGTAATCAGTTTTACGTTGTGAATGATAGGGTTAACTAACCTGAAATATTTACGAGGCCGTCATTTTAAAATAAGTGATTAAGACACTTGAAACACACATGCCCTACCGTAGCGCAGCTTGTGTGAAGAATTTAGTGGAAATATGTTGATTGTTCACTAAGATATTGCATCAAAACTTAATTTTGTTATTTGATGTCATCTTACGAAATTCCTTCGAAATTGGTTCTGTACACGATGCTTCTAACAGATACAGTTAGCATACACATTTTGGTTGAATTTGGTTAAAATTTTTAACTGATACTCAAAATTATGAATATATTTATATGACCGCCATTTTAAAAATAATTGTCAGGCCCAATTAAGACGCATAAAATAATATAGCCTATAATAGCACAACTTCTTTACCAAAATTAGTAGGAATCGGTTAATTGTTTAACAATAAATGGCATAAAAATTATATTTTTCACGTGGAGATAAATCACGTAAATTTACATGACCTTCAGTAATAGTGTGCAAAATTTGGTGGAAATAAGTTGAATTGTTCCGGAAATATGGCAAAATATTCCTTTTCTTCACCTGGCACTATTTTGAAAAAAAAAAAAAAAACTGTAAATGCGGACATCTGTGAGCATTGATAACTGACACTTAGAAAAAAAATACTTCTGTGCAAAAAATTTTGTTAAATTTTAATGAATTGTTTAATATATATAACATACTAATATAAACTGTGTGTATAGCTGCCATTAGAAAAAAGGCCTTCCCCGCTTAAAACTTGTAAGTTTTCGTGCCCTACCAAGCACGCCCTACTTGCGTGTAACATTTAGTGGGAATCAGTTGATCGGTCTCCGGGATATGGCATAAAACCTACATTTTTTCATGTGAGGGTTTTCATAAATGGTAACAAAAAGTTTATGTATTTGCATATTTTATGATTGTCAAAGACACTGTCGGCATATAAAATTAGATTTAAATTTTTTGAGACATGTGCCATACAAAGCAAAAAATTTTATATGGCTATATTTTGAAAGTGTATGACCAACATCTTATATCATATGAATTTATATTGACTACAAAAGTGTACCATGTCGCGCGAATTTGAAGGGAATTATATAATTGTTTCCCGAGATAGGACATACAAACTTAATTTTGCATCTGTTGCTATTTTCCAAAATTGCGTAGAAAAGAGTGTATGCAGGTCTATTAGTTAATTTTATCCTTGCAAAGATACTGCCAGTTTTCAAAGCAAATTATAATTGATTACATAGTTTCGTATATATAGCACACTTAGCTAAAATGCTTATAAAGTCGACATTATGAAAAGAATGGCTTGCCCACTTAAAATGTATAAATTAATACATCCTACAATAGTACAACTTCTTCACCAAATTTGGTAGGAATTGATTCATTGTTTCCCAAAATATGACAAAACCTATAAATTTTAATGTAGGGCTATTTTTTAAAAAGGTGGAGAAATGAGGCTCTGTTAAGACATCGTGGGTATTCTGTATAGTAAATCTGGTCGTGAAAGCTTTCATCCTCCTGGGTTTTGCAATTTTAATGGCTAGAAGTGTATATCTGAACCAAATTCATAATACTAATATTACATCTGGATGACCAACCACTATATTATTAAATTGAAATTTACTTAGTAAACCTCTCCTTGCCAAACCCACTTAGCGAAGTAAGTTATGATACATAGATAAATAATTCATATGCCTGATTTTGTAGCACTACGGGGTCGCAATTGTCTTCATGTGAATAATCAAACATTGTAACAACAGTGAGAAATTTTTAAGCACTTCGGACCACTAGGAAACGTAAATACCAGATTACCAGAAAATATTTAAGAGGCATACACAGAAAAAAGTTACCTTGGTTTTTTACAAAGAATACTCCCACTTATTGTGACGTTAAATAAAATTAATGGATTTGTAGCTCTTAAGCACAATTTTATTTGTGATGAAAAGTAACAAGGAAAATTTTTTACATCCCCTCGAAGAACATCTTTTATTAGCGCGAAGGAGGCCCTTTTTGCGGTTAAAATAACTTCATAAAAAAACATTTTTGTGTTGACAAAAATAGTTTTGTTGGTGGCTACAAAATTCCGTTATCAATACAGTCCTCACATAATATTTCTGTGGTACCAACAAAATTTGTTTGTCGTTTCAGTATTTAGTAGCAATCACAAAATGACTTTAGTGGTCATCAATAAATTCGGTTCTTTGTTAGGCAACATTATGTTTGTTAGTATCAACAAAAGTGTTACGTTTCTAGCAGTAATGCTGGTTAGTGGGACTCACAAAGGAACTTTGCGGGTTGCGGGATTTAGGTGGTATGTATGTCTCATCGACAATAGGATCGGGGAAGTAATCAGCAAATGCTTCTATTAAGGCACCAGCAATTGCCTAAGCGATTTCGGGCCACCATTAAAATCCGAAATCTGGATGGCCGGAACAGGAATCGAACCCTGTTTCTCTCAAATGCGAGTTCATTGTGTTACCATTGTGCCACTTCGTTCAATGCTCAGGGTTTTAACTTGAGCATGTACATGCAATATATTGACAAACGCTTCGCTTGATTATTAATGAACAGGTGGCAATTTTAAGCATCACTCTTATTTAACACTCTTAAAACCTCTGACTTTATACTTTCGAATCGTGATGAAATTGCGTAGATGTAGTAAGTAATAGTATAGTAGGCCAGGTAAATATGAGTAATTAAACATTACTAGACACGTATTATCAAAATGGTGCTCATATCAATATTTTTTGCTTATTTGGTATAAATACCATACCATTTGACCAATTTCAACCAAATTGTGTACGCTGACAGTATCTATTACAAGCAAAAAATACTCCAGGAACGTAAATTTTGTCAGCCATTTTGTAAGATAGTACGACATTAATTAATCAAATTTGTGTGTAATTTCTCTGGTAACAATTAACAGACTCCTACCAAATTTGGCAATCAAGTAGTGCTGCTGCAGTTGATATGTATAAATATGTTTCAAGTATGTCCCACTTATTTTCAAAGTGGCGGCCAACTAGATATTTTATTATAGTATGCTCTATATTGGGAACATTTAATTAATTCTAACTTAATTTTGAATACTGGGAGCATACATAACAAACGTCAAATGCATATACGTGGAATCTCTTGGTCCTCCATTTTGTAAGATAGTGCCACACGAATAAATTAAATTTTTATGTCATATCTCAGAAAACAATTTTCCTATTAATGCCAAGTCTGAAAAACAAGTAGTGCTGTGGCATTAAATATTAACTGATATGTTTTATGTATGTCATACACTTATTTATAAAATGGCGGCTATATAGCTATTTTAGTTTTGTATGTTATAATGTCGAAACTATGTAATTAATTCCAACGAAACTTTGTATAATGGCTCTATATATTACAACATTTAAATGTGTCACACAAAATCTCTTTTGTCCCATATTTTGTAAAAAAAACCCCGTTTTCTATCAAATTTGGCAAGCAATTAGCACTATGGCAGGCTGTGTAAAATGATAAATTTTTAGTGGTTCAGACTTACATATTTAAAAAATGGCGGCCATATACACAATTTAGCTCCGAATTTATTATCTACGAAACTGTTAAAGCGCATTTCAACATAACTTTGTATGCTGACAGTATCAGTTTTGACCAAAAAAATTGTATATGCAAATCCTCATTTCTCCGTCATTTTGTAAGATAGCCCCACATGAAATAATATAGTTTTTATGCCGTGTCTCGGGAATTAATCAACCTATTTCTTTAAAATTCGGCGAAGATGTTGTACTGTGTTAGGCTATATTAATTTATATTATTTAAGTATGGAAGTTTCTTCTTTTCTGTATGGTGCGTATACACATTTTACATTAGTGTGCTATATCTACGAAACTATGTTACAGAATTTAAATTTAACTTTGTATATTTTATCTATGACAATAATATAATGTGCTAATATAAAATCTTTTTGCCCTCCAATTATTAAGATCGTCACATAATAAATGGACGTTTTATGCCTTATCTCGGAGACCAATCAGCCGATATCCATGAAATGTTTCACACAACTAGTATTATGGAAGGTTATGTAAACTTATGAGTTTAAGTCACTCAGAAACTTATTTTCGAAATGATCGCCGAGCAAATATTCGAAGTTAGTGAACTCTAAAACTCAAAACATTAGACTTATTATATCCGAAGTTTATACTCCGAATTCTACCTCCGTAATGCAAATGATTGCAAGTCAGCTTAATTTTTTGGGGGGTTTCTTTGAATTCGAATCCTGGATAAGTCACGCGTGTATTTTAATTGTCTTGGTACTGTTTAATATGTTTCTGGTTTCATCTCTAATGATAATGCTGTCAATGAGACGTCGATGAATACCTACCATCAAAGCTTTCAAGAACTTTACAAACACTTATTTGCACCAATGTAAAGGAAGTAGGCTCATCAGTTATTATTAACTTCTTGTTGATTGTTGATTGCTACTAGAATGGTGAACTTTTCGTCTTGTATAACGCTGCATGACAGGCGAGATAATCTGAGACTATGCAGACTCGCGGAAGTTTTAATACCAATGTTTTTACGTGAATAATAAAGTGGTACTGCAAGTACAGCATTAATTGTCTTCCGATAACACGAAATCTCATAAACTGTTAATACTGGCGGGAGTGGTACCGCAGCGGCTTACCCGAATAGTATTTTAAATTATATAATTTCGATTCCTTTCGACTTCACTGTGTTTTCATCCCGCGCGGTTCGCCATCTTCACTTGAGGCAGAGGGCAATGCTGTTTTGTAATGCGTTGTTTCCTTACTTCTATCTGGAATGCCTCTAATTAACCGCAATCCATAAAATGAAAAATAAAATTACTATAAGTATTTTTTGAGTTCTAAACAATTACGCCTTCTTTTTAAGTACATTTGCAATATTAACTGCAATCGCATTTTGTCCATATTATAAGAATCTGAAGTTGGAATGTGTTCATTCTTTGCATACATCAGTTTCGTTACGATGTTGCTATACTTATTTATACTTTGTTAAATTAACTTCCAAGATACGTGTTTTCGAGAAAGAAAACTTATTATTAATGTCCCGCTATATCTGCGACAAAAACCCTTACACAAAGGAAAATTTTATTTTAACTAAGAAATCACAAGAGTAATGTCTGACAATTAGTCTTAAAGAAACATACTCAAACAAATGTTCGGTGTCATAGCAGTAGCCGCAAACGGTCTTTCTAGAGAGCTTGCATTAAGGAGATAACTTCAGTTTATGAAGAATATGTGAAATTTGGACACAATAAAACTATGTTGCTCAAATGGACATTATGAATTCACGCCAAGTAATGTTATAGCGGTGTAAGTTTTATACTCTGCGAACAGTGTAAACGTCTGAGAATAGACTCGTCGAAGGGCAGTGTTCTAACGTGACGCGCTGGCGAGTGACCTATTTAAAAACTCCCGTCCTCGGATGTGACGTTTCTTTACATTTCCTTTCGGGAAAAATGGACCAGTAAAAAATACCACCCGAAGTCGTTGCAGGCGTCCAGGCCCGGGGATTTGCTGTGAGGTTCCAATTAATGATATGTAAACACGGCCCGAGGATCCGTGAGACTTGTATTTGCACAGGGTGGCCCGCCCTGTGACCCTTAGCCACCCCTCTCGACTGCAACCCTTTCCCTTCCATTTTTCCATCCCTCGACGTCTCCAGCGGAGCGCCACTGGAGGGGTGTGCGAGGCGGCGGGTAACAGTGTTGCCAACCACGTGTCAAGGAATCCCCCTAGATACTAGATAAAATCCCTGTAAAAAGTAATGAAATTCCCCTAAATAAAAAAATTACGACGCGGTTTTACTTTGTAATTTAACACTTGTTACAAAAATACGTAAACATAATTACATAATATGTAGTTAAAGTAAGGTATAAACTATTCATGGTAAAACGAGCACTTGCCAAAGTCCTGCTTAAGATCTTCTTGTATGCACGTTGTGTATTCTTCCACCAAATGTACAATTAACTTTAACATGGGCCTGGTCACTTAAATCACGCTTCGGTCAACGGTAACTGTAATATTCTAGAAAAGTAAATATTTTACAATTGTTTTTATTCTTACGTTTAAATGCATAAAAAAAAGTAAAATGAAATATTTTAGTATTCGCTAATATTTACTAAACACACTTGTAATTTATCGTTGACATATGGAACTACTTTCTCTTCATCGTTTACGATTTTACTGGCCGCATGACAGTTAGTGTTCCCGTCAATATGTACGCAGGTATGGGCAGTAACATTTGTAGAATGTTGATTTCAAAAGTGCTAACTTCACTGTGAACAGCCTTTACGTATTATCAGCAGAATAAAATATAATCACTAATGTCGTTTATCCCATTCACCCTTGCACGCCAACAAGTGCAACTAGAAATCGTATTTGTGCATTACAGAGATCCTCTCTAGAACATCGGATTAGTCGCGACCACAGAGCACAGATTCTTTGTGGCCGCAAGTAGAAATATTAAATTTCTTCAACATATCCTAGGAACGCTGAAACTGACGTAAAATACATTTTCTTTCATTACAAAGTAGTACTTAGTTACCACAAATTATTTGTAAGTCCTAATGATCGTTGCATTCGTTTTTATGACAGATAACTAAGAGAAAGCACGTTCAACTGAAGCATTCGACACCGGCGTTGTTTGTAACTGAATTTCAAATCTAGCAGAACTTGTAACGGGCTCCGCCTGCCTGCGGCAGTTTTGTGCGTACAGGACTTCGAAAGCGCGTTAGATAACTCGAAACGCGTGAGATACGAGGCCGACTATTGCTCACTCGTCACTTGCCTCATCGCCACAACGCGCAAGGCGCTCCACTGGTTTCCAGTCGTTCCATCGGCGACTCGCTTCAACGTCTAGTTTATGTCATAAATGTACGAGACATTTTTTAAGAACAACTAGGGAGATTCAGCGTAGACAATTTAGCAGCTATAAATGGTTCTGAAAACACCCATTTGAGCCATTTTTCACGTACGAAAAAATACTTTCTTCTAGTTGAAATGAGAAATTGGAACTCGTCTTTGGCCATGAAACATTTCTTAAATGTTTTTCCTGTTCAAACACCACTACAAAACATTAAACCGTTTTTTAACCACAGGTTTCCTACCGAATCTCTGCAACGCATTTCATGAAACAGGCAGGCATAGCTTTCTAAATAAAATATTTAAAAAATTAATATTTTTGTTTAACAACAAACCCGAATTTCCACTGAGATTAAAGATGACCGATAAAACGCAGTCTACTTCTTTGTCACAGATATTTTGTTGTCACAGATATATCTGTGACAAAGTCATTGGAATATCTATGACTGAGATATTGTATAATGTCAGGTTCACAGCTTTCGAAATGAACTGTGACAAGCGAAGCAGTTTATTTGTCACAGTTTATTTCAGCTTCCTGGGACATGTCCCAGCGTCACAGTTAGCCTAGAATATTTACCAAGTGATGACAGCTGAATGCTTAACTATTCAATGATTAACCATAGCCTGTGATTAAAACAGCAGTAAATATCTTCATATGAATTCCTTTAGTTTTGCTTTTATTATGTTTGATCCGACCTACTGTATTTTTTAAAGTCAGTCTACAAAATCTTAAATGCAAAGAAATACAACACAAAATTTTTTATTTATACTTTTATGTTATTTTTGGCAAAAAAAATTATGTGACTCAGTTACGGACGCTTTCAGGTGCGTTGTTCCTGTTTATTTCTTAACATTTGATTTTTATTATTAGCATTTTATAATTTGTAGACTAACAAATTTTTCAGTGACGGAAAAATTACCATGGAAAATTACAAAATATCACAAAAGGAAGCTTTATTATAGATTTCAGGTAAATATAGATGTTTCCAAATCAACGCTGGTAATGCAATCATCATCACTGTTACATGCACCTCTCTCTCTCTCTCTCTCTCTCTCTCTCTATATATATATATATATATATATATATATATATATNTGTTACATGCACCTCTCTCTCTCTCTCTCTCTCTCTCTCTCTATATATATATATATATATATATATATATATATATGTATATATATACACTATCGCAGATATTATTCACATATATTTGTGTGTCACAGTAAGAGCTCTAACAGGTACTTGAAAATACAATATAAGCGATTTCTCCTTAAATTTAGGGGGGGAAACCTCAAAGTTGGCAACACTTGTGCAGAAACGTAGGCTAGGGGAGGTTTGATCCTCACGACGCTCGTCGTCGCAACACGCCATCCCCTTTAAGGGCCGCGCTAGCCACCGTTAGCAACCTACCCCTTTCTTTTCCCTCCCTTCTCCCCTTTGCACTGGATTCCATCGTCCTCATTCCTTTGTTTTCTACTCCGCTGGCGTCTGGAAGAAGTAGACTTCCCAACTGCTTTTGTCCCGCACGTGATGTGAAAGTGGGTGGCGGGGAGGAAAAAAAATAACAGTGTTTGTTTTCTGGGGCCCATTCACAAACCGTCGTTTACTGCTTTAATCAATTTTTCCCCCCTTTCATTTTCTCAAAAACTCCTCGCCTGCGCTCGTGATATTACAGGTAACTCTGCGCTGCCTGTCTGCATGAGTGAGTGTGTTTCGTAAGTCTTCGTGGTCGCAATGCCTTAATTTTTTTGAAGACACGTGGATAGTTCAAAGAAGAATCAGTTTTGATTTGAAGTCAAATATCTGATGTTAAGTGTCTGACTTTCTAAATAAAGCTTTTATTTTATAATTATGTTTAAGTCGCGATTACTATTACAGCGCAAAGCTGTTCTTAGTAAAGCTTAGTGTGATATTCACAGACCTGTAATAACATTTTACGGTGAAGGACAACGTAGTATTCAAATTTTCTTCAGATCTCAGTTGGACTGGCTTGTTTTGTGATCAGCTAGTAGCAGTGCAAAACACGATTATCGGAGTTTGCGGGCTTGATATGGAAGATAAAGTATCTGCTTTCCAGGTATTAATTATTTAAGTATAAATAATATCATCTGAATTATTTCAGGACGCAGAAAATGCAAAAATAATTTAAATGACACGTGTGATACATATGGGAAATAATGAAACCAATACACAAAGAAAACATATACAGACCATTTGCAAAAATTGAGTTCACTTTGTCTATCGTAGTTATGCATAACGTTTCACCGTCATATTACCAACGTATGTAATAATGAAACTTCTTCTATCCTTTATGTCCAAGCGGATACTTAAATAAAATTTGAATTTATTTGAGAATAAATCCCCGCATGTAGTCTAGGTTTAATGCGATTTTAAAGTAAAAAAATTTTATTTACCTCAGATTTAAACTCATATCTGCATAATCAGTGTTTGAAGCAGTATATAGTTTTGTTATCTCTGTTATTGTGTTTAGTTTGTGTAATCTACTAGCGCTGTAAGGCTATTTAGGTTCACTTCTCGAGCCGTTTCGTACCACCACATTTATCCAATTGTTTATTTCGGTACACTTTTTGCACTGTGATAAACTGAAACACATGTGTGATGCCCAATAAATATTCTGGTAATACTCCAGAGGGCAGTGAGGCACAGTCACGTAATTACATTTCGAATCAATTATACAGAATTTGAACGCTTAAGTCAGCAGAATTCAATTGAAACGAGTTAAGGAAGGGAAGCAGATGACTGAGTTCCCACAGCAACTGCACAAAAAGGGTGCTCGAATCACGATAATGGTAGCATCTTTCCCACTATACTTTTAGGAAAACTTTGTCCGTTATGGTGAATTTACCAACTTCAATTGATTGTATTAATTATTATCTAAACCTTCCTAATAGCATGTTAAGCTGAACCGTTCCCAGATGAAAAGTTGCGACAACAGTATTTTTAAAATTTTATGCTTAGGCCTTCACAAGGCAAAATTACTTCCATGGACTTTAGAAAGGAAGGTACTGGTGGGATTTAAAAACTAAACCAACACCCTTGATATTTACTAACGTTCACACATGCATGCATAGCACAATCCGAAGTACGGATAGATCAGAGGTGTTACAAGGTCATATTAATCGCTTGAGTAGAANACATGCATGCATAGCACAATCCGAAGTACGGATAGATCAGAGGTGTTACAAGGTCATATTAATCGCTTGAGTAGATGTAGAGACACAAAAAATGACACTTTTCAAACGAGTTTAAGAGGTCGAATTGTTATCTTCCTGTTTTTATTATTTAGGATATTTACTGAAAAGAGCCCAGAATTCACATATTTTGCATGTTTCTCAGTTACGTGGAACACAATGTCACGTNACATGCATGCATAGCACAATCCGAAGTACGGATAGATCAGAGGTGTTACAAGGTCATATTAATCGCTTGAGTAGAAGTAGAGACACAAAAAATGACACTTTTCAAACGAGTTTAAGAGGTCGAATTGTTATCTTCCTGTTTTTATTATGTAGGATATTTACTGAAAAGAGCCCAGAATTCACATATTTTGCATGTTTCTCAGTTACGTGGAACACAATGTCACGTAGAAAGGAATTACTAATGGAATTCACTATTGCCTGAGCTGGATAATGTCAAATAACGGAGTGCCACGACATTTTATTTTAATTAATTGATGTAACACAGTTTAATAAAATTGCCTGTGGGGTGCATCCTTGCCTTACACGGGGAACCGGGTTCTAGTCCCTAAGAAATTAAAGAAGCGCACCTCAATATTGGGGATAGCGATGACAAACCAATATATCATCTTGGTCGGCAACTATGACTTGGGATTTCTCCCAGCATTCGGACTGTCAACTCACATCACTGCCATGTTGGTCACGTTCTTAGAAAAATCTGAGTATTGTGTTTTTCCACGCACTCGACCACGAGTTTGTATCTTCCTACAAAGCACTGTGCGCGTGAAGCAAGTCTTCCTGTGCATTCCACGCGTGAGCATAAGTGTAAACAGACACATCGATGGAATATTGCAGGGTGAAAAACAAAGTGGTTTAGAAAGGAAAAACTGGGTTATGACCATGGGGAAAAGTTAACAGCTCCACGTGGTGATCGTTCCCAGCCTCTGTAAGTAAGACAGAACAATTTGGATGCTCGATGGGGCCGTCAGGCTCCCACGCGAAGACCAAATCCTCTGCCATTATAAAGCCGGGCCCGACTTTGTAATACCCGTAGGCAACGTTTCGAACCTTTCTAGTTACGTGATAAAACTTCGCTAAGCTTTCGAGCTCCCCCCCCCCTTCTCCCCAATTAAACAACCCTCAGTTTCTCGCTTATCCGAACAAGCTACGCGGCCGACCAAGCAAGTGGCAATCAGATTTTAATTGGCCAAAACTTTCGGGCTATTTAGGAGAGGGGAAAAAAGATGGGGACCGAGGCACCGAAAAGAGAGAGTGGAATTTTCTCTTCTGCCGTGGCGACAATTTTCGACTCCGAGACAAGTTCTTCTCTCTTATCACGCTCGCAAGGCCTCTTCGCCACCCCACCATCCCCAACACCCGTTTACCACACCAGCACACCATCCCCACACCACCCTGGTAATTGTGACTTAAGAAGATATTCCTCCTCCCTACGAGGACGTTCCACTCTTAGCCGTGCAGTGTTGCTTAAACTGCGGGGAAGGGTGGAGATGACAATTCGCCAAGGATTTAGTGGAAAGAGGAAATTACGAAGGCGGAATAAAATAAAAAGCGATAGTGAAAATGAGAACGGCGGGTCTTCCTTTCGCCCCTCCGCACTCCTCCTCCTTCTCCCCACGCACCGACTGGGCGCATTTCTCTTCATTCGCCAGCTGAAAGAAGTTCTGAAGCGACTACTCTGGCGTCTGCGAAAAGTGAATGCCCATCGCTAAAAACCGACTGCTAAAGTATTTCGGCTAGATGAGCTCGCAGACTGCTTTTCTTACACTGCATCTTCCAAGGCGTTATGTCGTCTATTAATCGAGTGTTAAATGCCGCTAACATGTATGGTTGATTTAGGGTTCGTTGGACACACACTTTTTAAAACCTTCTAGTGATCCATATAATGTGTATGTGTATAGAACAATTATGTAACAGTTTATGTGAATATCATTAAAACATTTAAGAATTTAATCATTTGATGCCAAAAATAATTCAAATACCCTATTTAGTTTTCACGTGGAACTTTATGCATTTGTTGAAGGTTTTTTTTCTCTGTGTAATTTTTTTTTTACAGAAGTCTTAATTTAAACGCACACAATTANAGCAGTTGTTGAAGGTTTTTTTTCTCTGTGTAATTTTTTTTTTACAGAAGTCTTAATTTAAACGCACACAATTAGCTTCGAACAAGGTATATCACATGGTGTGCTTACTTGAGGCCGCTATTACGACAATGTAACGAATAACGCAAAGTTCAGGCAAAGAAGTCCAATCGGTGATGGAAGGAACTGAACGAGCAGCATGACTTGGGATTTCCCTAGTGCCGAATTGGTAAGCAAGCAGTTCGCTGACCACCGCAAGTCTGTCTTATTTGACAACTCATCGAAATCCATAATCGAAGTTTGGCGGTTTCAGGACTCCCACAGCACTGAATGGCTTGACCATATTTTGTGCTATGTAAATCATTCATAATTAGGATTTCCAAAATGTTAGGGCAACAAATTTTTTGAGACTAGTAGTAAAAGGGTGGCATCCCTATCCCAAAACGAGTTACCTATCTAGCGCATTAACAATGTGCACTGACATGTGGGAGTTCTTTTAGTTGCTGCACACACCTATTAATTAGTTAAAAGTTTTAACACCTAAAATGTATTTTATATAAAAACCAGGCACATTTTATTGTAAACTTGGTTGTTATTCCACTATAACATTCTTCGCAAATTTTAAGTTATATCTTGTGTGTTGGTAGATATCCATTATACGCCAGTACGAGCTATTGACAGCAAAGACGTGACGTATGAGCGATCACAACCACTGATGACGTTGCAATTATAAAGCCGGCCTCCACAGCGGCAAAGCGGATTTCCCCCTTAGCGGATCAACGTTAGGATTTTCGCATGGGTGATGTGTGACGAAGGCTTGACCACGACCGATTAGTTAACTTGGGTGCTTCCTTCCCATCCNGGATTTTCGCATGGGTGATGTGTGACGAAGGCTTGACCACGACCGATTAGTTAACTTGGGTGCTTCCTTCCCATCCGAATCCTCGATTATTTTGCTTCTACATCATGGGTTTTCATTTCATTTTGCACTTGCAGGGGCGACGTTCGCGTACGGACTCAACTTCAGAGGCTTGTACCCTCGCTGTGGGTGCGCCTCTCANTTGCACTTGCAGGGGCGACGTTCGCGTACGGACTCAACTTCAGAGGCTTGTACCCTCGCTGTGGGTGCGCCTCTCATTGCACATTACCGTTAAGGCCATAGAGATGTTGAAGTAGTTGACGAAGTTGGGAGACAGAGGACGTGAAGAATCGAAAATGTACTATAAGTCGCCTCTGGCCTAGCACGCTAATGTGGGCTAGAAGTAATTACCGGCAATGGTTCACATTACTGAAATTAATGAGAACCTAAACAGATGCCACAAGGTCCGGAAACTGAAAACATGCCGTCATATGCAGTACCCCAGTGCATAACCAAACTAAGTAAATATTTAATTATTTTGTTTCACTCTTGGAACAACGGTGGTGAAGTGGCCAGACTACTCGCCTCTCACCTAGGCTCATGGGAGTCGTGCCGGACGATGCCACTCGTGGGCGGATTTTCTCGGGGATATCCCGTTTCCCCACCCTTGCATTTCGGCGCTGCTCCATAGTCACATTTCTTCACCCTCATCGGCTCTCAACGATGTTAATAGCCGCCCAAATCTCTCCACTCCATTACACTCTGATTCACTCTTAATCTGCAGGCTGAAAGTCGTTTGAATAACCTGGTGACAAATGCCTTGTAGTAGTGAGATTCACTGGGACTCAGTGGTTCATGCCAGTAACATAATTAGAAAGCAGCTAGGTACTTCCAATGAAAACTCTGTAATGGCTTCACTAATTCAGGTTTTGTGGTCTTTTTGTAGCACATTACGGCAGTTATAGTTACCTGTCTATCGGGTCTGCCTCCCATCAGGCAATTTGGGTTCGATTACCAGCAAGGTCACGTCCAAATTTCGGGTGTGTGGAAACATGTCAGACGTTGTCGTTGGTTATTGGGTTTCCTCAGTGTATATCTATTTCCTCCGTTTCCATCTCACTTGACACCTTCAGTTGCTAAAAAGACATAGCTGTTAGCCGCCTGCTAAATAGGGCCTATCCCCACGTCAGCTTGTAATTAGTTGACAGGGAGCGTGAATTGACAGGGAGAAGTCTTGCAAGAAGAGACTGTAAAGGCTGCTCACACTTAATTGAGCACTTTTGAAAGCTCTGCTCAGGATCTACTTCTCATTTGTACATTACCGCCGCGTGTGAAATTAAGACTGGTATGGGCCTAATGAGTTTATTCATACGTCGGTGAAGTGAAAACGTTGATTTGCCTTGATTTTAAAAATTATAATCGCAGTACTACGTGAAGACTTAGAATGATTTGACTCTAGGTTCGGTCTCAACCGCCATGCAGAATCTTTATTTTCAGTGAAATAATTAAATTTAACTTAAACGTGTCAATTTTACAAATGCCTTCAAATGTAGTCACCAAATTTTATCTACGCATTATCTGGCAACTGTGAAATGGCAAGAATCATTTGATAATTTAAAAATAACGCTGCACTAATAATATTATAATAAGNACTGATAATTTAAAAATAACGCTGCACTAATAATATTATAATAAGTTGACAAAGATCAGAATTTATGTTTGTTATATAGCGTAATGTATTTTTTCCAGAAAGACGTAGTCACCATTTCAAAATAAACGTCCCTAAACAGCTAAAAATAAGCTAGAAACTAGTAATTCAACATGTCTTATTATGCCGAGCCGATAGGGCTCCACCAGCCTGCAGTTATTTCATGTGACCTCTAAGGTTGAATCTTACTCACTCACCACTTGTCCCATCGCCTCTACCATGAAAGGTTTCATAAATGCTNTGTGACCTCTAAGGTTGAATCTTACTCACTCACCACTTGTCCCATCGCCTCTACCATGAAAGGTTTCATAAATGCTCTTCGTGTGTAGACACTAGTACAAAGTATCTAATATTTTTTAATAGCGTATTGCTTCATAGACTAAATATGAGGTAGACCGACTAGCTGGCTAAACACAACTAATCTCCGTGTCCCAACATTGAACTGCTATTCTGCTATTGCACCTAGCAAAAACTGCGTGGATTGAATTTTAGGTTACAAAACTCTTTAGTAAACAAGTGCTTTGAAATGTTTGTATACTTCCTATAACCAATTTGGATAAAATTCAAATCAGTGAAAGCATTTTATTAATATAAATGTGCTTGTCTTTTAAAATTAAGATACAAACAAATGCGTTCATCAATGTCGACCATGTGAATTTTACAGTTGTGTTTCTTTGTGGTATGTCAATGTTGGGTACATGCGCAGAATACGAATAAGTGGTCCACATTATCTGTAGTCTAAGGTTTTCTACCAAATATCTGCAGCTCTCTGTATGCGCCAGCCAGGNGAATAAGTGGTCCACATTATCTGTAGTCTAAGGTTTTCTACCAAATATCTGCAGCTCTCTGTATGCGCCAGCCAGGCGGAGCTCTAATCTGGGTGCCTACATACACGTAGTTAACCCGCAGAGATTTTTTTCAGGGTTTTATTTCGAAGTACTTAGTTCACCATAAGCAACCTGTGCTGCGGGGCGGAGGCGCCGACTTTTCTTTTTGTATAAAAAAATGTGGGGAAGTCTCGATCTTTCTGAAACCACACACTTATTCATTTCAATCTTTTCTCTCTTTGTCTCTTTCCCAATGCTTATGTGGGAAATTATGGCCGAATGTGACACATATTTTCATGTATGCCAATATTTGAAACAACACAGAGTTACAAATATTTTAGAGAACACAGTATTGAAAATTTGTTTCCAAAAACAATGCAAATTATAAAAATTGGCCTAAAAACTAAACATTCTTAATTAAATTTCGCAATATTTATAAGGAAAATTAAAGTAAAACACTTTGAAATCGATGTTAAAGGCTACAAGAAGTTTACCATAAGTTACAGTTATNTTTACAAATGCCTTCAAATGTAGTCACCAAATTTTATCTACGCATTATCTGGCAACTGTGAAATGGCAAGAATCATTTGATAATTTAAAAATAACGCTGCACTAATAATATTATAATAAGTTGACAAAGATCAGAATTTATGTTTGTTATATAGCGTAATGTATTTTTTCCAGAAAGACGTAGTTACCATTTCAAAATAAACGTCCCTAAACAGCTAAAAATAACCTAGAAACTAGTAATTAAAATGTCTTATGATGCCGAGCCGATAGGGCTCCACCAGCCTGCAGTTATTTCTTGTGACCTCTAAGGTTGAATCTTACTCACTCACCACTTGTCCCATCGCCTCTACCATGAAAGGTTTCATAAATGCTCTACGTGTGTAGACACTAGTACAAAGTATCTAATATTTTTTAATAGCGTATTGCTTCATAGACTAAATATGAGGTAGACCGACTAGCTGGCTAAACACAACTAATCTCCGTGTCCCAACATTGAACTGCTATTCTGCTATTGCACCTAGCAAAAACTGCGTGGATTGAATTTTAGGTTACAAAACTCTTTAGTAAACAAGTGCTTTGAAATGTTTGTATACTTCCTATAACCAATTTGGATAAAATTCAAATCAGTGAAACCATTTTATTAATATAAATGTGCTTGTCTTTTAAAATTAAGATACAAACAAATGCGTTCATCAATGTCGACCATGTGAATTTTACAGTTGTGTTTCTTTGTGGTATGTCAATGTTGGGTACATGCGCAGAATACGAATAAGTGGTCCACATTATCTGTAGTCTAAGGTTTTCTACCAAATATCTGCAGCTCTCTGTATGCGCCAGCCAGGTGGAGCTCTAATCTGGGTGCCTTCATACACGTAGTTAACCCGCAGAAATTTTTTTCAGGGTTTTATTTCGAAGTATTTAGTTCACCATAAGCAACCTGTGCTGCGGGGCGGAGGCGCCAACTTTTCTTTTTGTATAAAGAAATGTGGGGAAGTCTCGATCTTTCTGAAACCACACACTTATTCATTTCAATCTTTTCTCTCTTTGTCTCTTTCCCAATGCTTATGTGGGAAATTATGGCCGAATGTGACACATATTTTCATGTATGCCAATATTTTAAACAACACAGAGTTACAAATATTTTAGAGAACACAGTATTGAAAATTTGTTTCCAAAAACAATGCAAATTATAAAAATTGGCCTAAAAACTAAACATTCTTAATTAAATTTCGCTATATGTATAAGGAAAATTAAAGTAAAACACTTTGAAATCGATGTTAAAGGCTACAAGAAGTTTACCATAAGTTACAGTTATNTATAAGGAAAATTAAAGTAAAACACTTTGAAATCGATGTTAAAGGCTACAAGAAGTTTACCATAAGTTACAGTTATTGAAAACTGAGCTATTGGCCTATCACTCGGTGAAGGTGGTGGGTAAGTAACGGCCCTGCTGGTTCAAAAGTAGAGGGGGGACCTCCCTCCTTCCCCCCCCCCTTCCAGGGTACTCGGACGGAGCCTATACTGCAGCATTGTTGTGCAGAGTCCCGGGCGCAACTCCCCGCGGCTCGCGAAGCTCGACCAGATAACGTTGAATCNAACATACGTTTCCGAGTCTTCAACTCCCCGGGCTCTGTCTATTCCACACGTCCTCGACTTCCAGACGTGCCGAACATCACGTCGCTGCGCCTCTCTCACTGTACTCTATCCGCGGTATCTTCACACTTTTTGAATCAAAGCTTTGGAAAATCACCCCAAGCATGAGCGTTTACTTTTTACTTCTTTACTAAACATGTCGTACTTCTGTTGGCATAACCATTGGTTAAAATTAACTTCTACTTATATTTTATTTATAAATTTTAATATTTCATATATATTTAATATGGATAAAGACAGAGAAAATTGGTGTTTTAGAAATGGCTAGTAAGAAAATAGTTCTTATGCAAAATATCACTCAAGTGAGAACACAAAAATGCTATGTGTTATCGCTTTGTTGAAATTTCTTAGCATTGGTTAAGCTTTATTTACTGGAAGCAGAGGAATACACAGCCCAATCACATTATTATGACTACATGCTATAAGTGCCATTTGCAGTGCGTAGCCCATGATGTATGACCCGTGACGTGGGCTGGTGAAGCGGGTATATAATGCGACCGACAGGCTGGCTGTACACATTACGCTTCCTGCTGCCATGGGTAAGG